>QKQZ01037164.1:0-18993 GCA_003595255.1 Solenopsis fugax
AGTCTCTCAGACCTGCAAATGTGTTTCCGTATTTTACAAAATCGGTGTGTTTAAGGGTTAACAGTCTGTTTATTCTGATTTATACGTTTAAATAATATTGATTTTAGCCTGATTAATTGTGTCTTTTATTTTATGTATGGATATCATTTATTCAATCACGCTGGCTATCATTCAACGAATATTCACAAGAAAGGATTCTGAGGAATAATATGATTGAACGTACAAAGTGGTACGCATCACTTCTCATTGAGACACGCCATACGAATGATAGACCTTGTTTACGCAACAGCACGCAGAATACGTTATAGAAATTAAAATAAATCATCAAGTACTACGACAAAATATTAAATATTATATTAAAAATGTACATACGTTGAATTTCGTGTCCTGTTCGAATACAATTATATTTCGATGCTGATATTATTGCACATCAAAACTAACATGTGAGAATGAAACGTATCTTCTTTTTTTTTTTTAATGAAAGATTGGAAAAATATTTGCTCGAATCAATTAATTTGATTATCACTTTATATCGTTGCTTTCCAAATTTTTACATCCCGAGAGGAATAAAATTGTGTAATATTAATAAATCAAAAATTGTTATTTTAATAAATCGAAAATAAATAAAATTAAATTGACGCGGAAAATGTGAAGATTCATATTCTTGATTTATTAAAATATCACAATTTTATTCCTCTTGGAATGTAAAAATTTCAAGAGAAATATAATAATAAATTAAATTTCAATTTCCTGGTTAAAACAAAGTGAAATTTTATTATCCAAATTTAGATTTAAATTTAGATATAGATTTCAAATAGATTTTTATAAAGAATACACGGAAAGAACAACTTTGCTTAAGTGATTAAAAATTTAGCTAGATACAGATCTGTAAATAATTTGGTATGAATTTTCAATTATCAAAATAATTATCTAGAATCTAGAATTTAAGCATGATGAACAATGCTACAAAAAATTTTTACCTCTAGTAACTAGCTTGAGAATCCTACATAATTATTATTTTAAATAAAAGTACAACAATATATACAAATTTAATAAATACAAGCAACGTACGTTCATATATTTTCCATTATTTTATTTAAAATGACCTTAAGAGTCTACATTTTATTTTATTATTTAAATAATAGAAACTGAGACAAGGCATTTAGTGCTAAGCCTGTGATAAGAACGTCTAAAACGAAAGACCGATTGTTCCTCTCGTCACCAATACATGTTCGAGTGAAAAGGTGATAGAAAGCAGCATGGCGAATCTCTCGATTTACCGCGGAACGAGAAGAGTGAAAATTATTAGAACCATTAAAGATTACGCGATACCCTCTGAACTCGACGTGGTACTCGACATTACGACGACCAAGTACACCGGGGGGATCAATTCTTTCCTCCGGCGAGAAAGTACGACTTTATTTATCACGTAGAGTAACAACTTCCGCAATTTTCCGGCAACCTTTTCCACGTATTCGTCTCCTTTCGCTTTTCCACTCGGCGTTTCAATCCCACAACGCGATGATGTAAATGTATTGAATCGACATTAATTTTTCCAAAACAATATCATACACGATCTAAACGATAAAAAATAATTGCGTATATAAACGCGTGCAATTTGATATTAAAAAATACAATTTCTAAAATAAAACCTCTTTTATTTGCACGTAAATTAAGTGCAAATAAAAGAGGTTTATTTTGAATGTGTGCGAAATATCAATGGTCAGACATAATAAAATAAAATTTTCGAAATTCCCTATAAACAAAAATTAAATACGGAAGTCGTGAAAAACATCGATTGACAAGAGAATCGCGCAAAATTGATCAGAGTGAACCAGCACAGCGCGAAGCTCTTAACAGCGATATAAAAAAAATGCAGGGTGTAATTATATACCGAGGGAAACGTTTTATTTTCCTGAGCGATACCAGGCGATAGACAAGAAAGTAGGTTTTATCTTTATGATACGCCGAGCGCGTAAAGCATCGCGGGAAGATGCCGTTACGGGGGAAGAACGCTCTTTTCCGCTGGATACTTCGCGCGCGCTCGACGCTCGCTTCTTTATTCATTATTTCATTCGCGATAGCGCCGTTCTCCTTCACGTTGATACCTTATCCCGATCCTTGCGCGCGAATTACACGCTCGAGCAATATTTCTTTTATTATTCGCTTCACCACGGTTATACGCCTTATAACAATACTGTCATCGCGAAGGAAAGAAAAACGAGTTCGGCATTGCACCCATCAACTACTTCGCCCTTCTACACGCGGCCCGCGGTACACGGTGCCATTAAACCGGGTAAGGGCCGTGTAAGAGCTTCGTGCATCTTAAACTTTACGTTCGTATTTACGTCACACGCACACATACATATGAGACGAGAGAAATGCTCCGATTAACCATTCTCGAGCTCTTTTTGTATCAGCGGAACACGAGAAAGCTACTCGTATTTTTTCATGACTTTAAGATTCGTTAATTAAGATATCGACTTTTTGAAGGGTCTCAAGTAAATGATTTGCTGAAAATATAAATATTTTTTTTAAATTAATGTAATTTAAAATAATTAAGATAATGTAAATAATTTAAGTAATTTAAAATTAATAAATATGTCGAATTTTATTACAACAAAAATTAATTTTCAATAAAAAAATATTATTTATTAAAAAACAATTAAAAAAATAATTGTAATTCGTGCATAAATAATAAGTGATTTAAATGATCGTTTTTACAATTTTTCGTATACAGATATCGATACCGTTTACATCAAGAAATGTTATAATTTTTATAATTTACAAATACTCGCATTAGTAAGCATCAGATGATTGATTTATTTATAATGTAACATGGAAAAATACTTTTTTTTATGGTAATGCAAGATATTCCTGTGTGACCCGCCATATTTGTTCCTCGATTTGCCATAACTCAAGTCGCGAGAAGAAAAAAAATTGGCGACGAGGGAGGAAGAAGCGAAAGAACGATCGCGTAGGAAGGTCTTTTCCAAAGTGATTTATTTAGTTTGGAGCATGCACGTACCCATTCAAACTTGGCGATTTTTGCCCAAGCTAATCTGAAGAAGCACAAGCGTTTAACGTTCGCCAAGATGTTATTAATCACTCAGGTGGAAGCAAGGGCTCTGTTTAACGCCGACTTTTACATGAGCTTCCCCGTGGGCGATCCCAGGAAGAGATGCATCGCGTTGCAGTCGACGTTGCATTAGACTCGCTGGACTCAATCCGAACAGCGAATAATACGTTATGTAATAAATTCTATTTGATGAAATAAATTCTATTAAAGCGCACACAATTTAAGGCTTCCTTCCTTTGCGCCCCAACCTAGTACCGTAATTTAATTAACTTCCAGAAAATAGAAGCTAAATGGCGTTGGTGTAAATTGATTATTTTTGTTATGTGTGGCAGTATTATTCTGATAAATTACAAGCCCGTAATGCGCTATTATTAATCATTCGCCGTCGCAAAAGGAAAATAAGACGGGGGAGGAGAGGAAGTAACATAGAATGGAAGTAAAGTGGCTGTTTAACGTCGACTTTCATAGGTACACCGACAGAGATACCTGAGGAGTATTATAACTAATACTCTTGTTCCTTGCAATTACATTAACTTTATACAAGAATGCAAGAATAAGAAAAATAATTGATCTAATCTCAATTGAATATTTAAACTTTTATAAATATCGAAGTAGGTCAGAGAGATGATAAATTGCAAAAATAAAAGCTTATACATAAAATTAGATTAATTTATGCCACATGCATATGTTAGAGAAAAAGTATACCAAATGTGCTACAACAAAAAATTACATTGTTTTCCTCAAAAATCTCGGACGCCAATTACAAACAGATGGAATCGCAAATAGAAACTTCAGTGCGGCGATAAATTGCATTTAAAATCTCACCTGACCCATATATCGAAGCTCTAAATACGACAGGGTCGAGCTAAAAAGGCGTAATTAGAATTCATGTAGGCGATCGTATATGTATATGCGAGAACGTAACTCGAATGAGAATTCACCGGAGCGCGGGCAATAAATAACTGGCATCGCGAATGAAAGGATTGATTGAAGTTAATTTAAACGTCGTCCGCCACCAGCGCGATTCGTTCCGATTGACGTGAACTCGAATAGGCAGCCTTAATTTATATGGAAAAGAACATGTACAGAGGGCTTATGTCCGATATTTTCCTCCGTCCATAGACCTCCGTCTGGCTTTGCCAGAGAGAGAGTCGATCTTTATTCACGAAACATTTTCTTGAATGCGATTTTTATCATAATCTTTTCATCTTTACTTTAGCTCAATAACTTTTTATCAATTTCAAACTAAATTATACTCAAGTAATTTCAATGGAAAATTGAGCTAGCATTTTCAATCGTTCGTAACATAAGGTCTGTCTCGATATTTTTCTTAAGAGACGATATGCTCCAAGCTGATCGAAATTTGTAGATGAAAAGAAGCACGGTAACACCTTGTATTCACGTGTTTTTGCATGCAAATTCCCTCAGTCGAGTGCAATGCAACGTGATATGTTTTTTTTATTGACGAGTTTTTTACATTATAAGGTACGGACATACATATCTCGATATTTCGCCAAATCGATTCGCATCTCGTCACGCGAATATTTATTTCCGTGTTATATGGTATATTTCTTTCCCTCCTCCCTTTCCCCCTCCTCCGTATTTATGGGGTTCTCTCTTTACCCTTCGTTTCCGCTCCGTTTCGCGACGTAATACCATTTTAACGCGCGCCAAGCGCTAACACACATCCAGGTGGGACATACCGCCAAATCGGATAACGAATAATGCATAAAGTCGAATGTCCAATTTACCAGTAATAAAAAACACGTCACGTTGCATCGCACTCATTTCATTTGTCAGTATAATTAATTTGCTTATCTCGTCGCTTGTTATCGTTTTTACACATCGAATAATGTGAATAAATTTATATTCGCTATATAAACAATTTCCTTCGCATTTACATCAAATTTTTTTTTCTAAAGTAGACAAACCTTTTTATTGTGTTCTTTATGGCTTGATTCATTAGCTGCGACGTCACCGATCATGCATACAAAAGAACCACGTCACCCTATTCACAAAGCAATGAATATTATTTTATTTATTATCCATTGATCGTCCAAACGGAAATGGTACGATAGCCGCGATAATCATCTCCGCATAATCCGATTATTTCCCCAGAGATGGACAAGTTCTCCCATTTATCATTTATTAGCCACACGGTGGACGTTATCGCGCGGCAACACGGTGATGAACTGCGCGATACAATCGGAAAAAGGTTTGAAGGAAATTAAGTCGCGAATTATCGAAGACAATCGCGTGATTTTCATGCCCGCGCGAATTAGCGGTAACAGGTTTCTCCCTGAGACGTAAAACATGTAATTCGAGCAAAACGCAAATCCAAGTGTTACTATCGCAGACAATTACCGTACTAAAGGCGTTATGCTAGTATAGTAAGCTGTGAGAACATTCCTACCTTATTGCGCAGGATGTAGCCCGGCTGCTCGCTTCGTCGACGATCTCGGGGTAGAATCTCCGAACTCACGCCCCGCCTGGAAACTATCCAAAAGTGAACATTAGATTTACGAACCTCGTGTTAAAATCATTAAACACATGTCCATAATTAACCTATCGACCTTATCTGAACAGCATTATCGTAATTTATTACTAAAACTATCGAACAATCGAAACAACTAATTTGTAATTTTTTTATCAATTCATAACTGTGTATTTTTTTGCGATTTTTCATGATTTGTTGCAATATGTAAATAATTAAATTGATTAGTTTACTTCCCTTGTTTATTTCTTTTTCCATAGATTGTACACTGAGAGAAAAAATTGTAGTGCTGACAACTACAAGGGGACAACCATACAAATTTTATTAATAGAATTATAATATGTAGAGAACTAATAAAAAATAGTTGAAATTACTATATTATATAGTATATTACAACTATTTTTTATTAGTTCTTTTAACCATTAACCAGTTGCAATAACTATAATATAGTTCACTTATCTACATATAATATTATAATTCTATTAACAAAATTTGTATGATTGTCTCCTTATAGTTGCCACCACTACAATTTTTTCTCTCAGTGTATATATCTATATACAGTATATTTTTTTTAAATAATAAATACATATTACAAACATATATTATATAATCGTCGATAGTAGTCCTAGTATTATTCTGGTAAAATCAAGCGCTTTATTAATAGCTTCTTATTATCCTCAACTCCTTCACTGTAGAGCTATCAAAGTTTGACGAGAAAACACAAAGGCTCCATTTCCGAGATAATTTCTTCTCGCATCAATCAATTTCTTTACAAATATTATAAGTAATACTTTTTTTTAAACAAATTAGATACTGAATTCGTATGTAACAATATTCGTGGAAATAAAATTTCTAAATTTTCAAACGACTGGTACAGAACGAGCTTTGAGTAGCTTCTTTATAAATAAAAAAAATGCTACTGTCAGAATTCAGTAGGATTATCCAGATTTCGACCGACTTGGTACTTAGCAGGATCGTGCAAGTGATCCTGAATAATATCCGGATATATAGGATACGGCACCGACATTAGAAAAACGTGAGTCACGAAGCTGAATAACTCACTTCGTTCGCGCGAACTTTCATAACGTGGCCATAATGCTAATGCGTGGACAAGAATTATTGAGGGAATTTCGCGGGAAGTTTCGCGACTCGCATCGGCATCGGAGAATAAGAAGCGGCCGTGCAAATACACGGCGGAGGGAAGGGGTTTCGGAACGAGGAAAAGGATAAAAGTGGGTGGAGATGGGAAAGGATCCTTGAGATTCTCCAGAAATCCGCATAGCGAGGTTTTAGTGGTTGAATAATGTAACGGGCATCGGCTGAATGATTTAAAAGTAAAAGTCCTGAGCGACGTCACGGAGAAAGGAAGAGTGCGAGCGGGAGGGTGGTTCCGGAGAAACGAAAAGTTTTATGTTATTTCATGGCGGGGGACGACTCCGTTGGGGTACCTTGAAAGAGATTAACACGAAAAGTTCCAACGTTTCCGAAACTTGCCGTTAAGTACCGGCGCGACAAATGAGTCAGTATCGTTTTTCCCCAACCAAACGACGAAGGAACATCTTTCTTCATCCAAAACGTATCGTTCTTATATTTATTAGCGTTCTTACAAAAGTCTTTTCTCTTATCGCCAAGTAATTTTTTAAGCATTTCTTTTTTTTTCTAACATTATAATTAATATTAAAAATTATTTTCAACATGTAAAATTTTAGTTTGTAATAATACCGTTTAGTAAAAATTAAAAAGCAGAAAATTGTGTAAGAATACATTTTAATTGTTGTATGAAAAGTAGATACTGGGAAAGAAATTTAAATTTATAAGGTTACTCACGTTGAAATTTTCAATTAAAATTAACACATTTCAAAAAGATCATATAGTGGATTTATAATAGTTTCCATATTATATCATCCGTATTAATTTCATATAATATGGAAATCATCTTGATGCAATGCAGTACGCCTCATTATGGATATTTTTTCTCCCGAGGCTAGATCACTAGCTTTTCTCGATATCTTACAACTCAAGTTGAACCGTATGCCTCACGTCATAACGATTACATTAATCAGCATCAAAAATGTCAGCACGTGAGAAGGTGTCGCGAATCCGAGCCACGTCGAGGACGCGTTTTCAGAGTTGCAGATGGATTATCAGTGTCGCGATCGCCGGAAGTATCCCCTTATCCCACGAGTCGGTTGGTTCTGGGTCGTTTCTCGACGTGACGTTAATAACCCATAAATAGTGCCGTGTATATACGAGTACGCTTGTTGCTTATGTCGCTAGGCCAACGGAACGGAGCGTGTATACGGAGTGCGCACACGGATGTGCACGGGCACTCGCGAGGAATTCATTTCGCCAGCCGACTCGAGGGATAAGGAACGGGGTCTTGACCTGCCCGACCGTTTCACGCCTAACACGATGCGAGAGATACTGTGTCGACCGTTGTAATAATAAACGCGGCGATCGGGCGTGCACATGGCTCTCGTCGGTAGTCACGAGACCGCACCCCGACGTCGTTTGTTGGGATTATCGTGTAACACGTACGCCTTATTGATACTCGGTTATCAATCTGCGAGGCGATCTGCGAGGCGATCCGCGGAGACCGCGCTAGATAGGTGGACGGCACGATCGTGCAATAAATTCAATGCGCAGATTAATGAAATCAATTACTCCGCGAAAAATCATTTCACGCTTTTGCCACTGCTGCGCAAGAGGTCACGTATCTCTGGAATTTCAAGTGTTCCAGCATCAGTACCGACAGCATCGATCGAATTTACATTGCTCGTACTTCAGCACAAAATTTACGATTAAAAAAAAAAAAAAAGCGAAAGGCTCGCGCTAAGCCCAAATTACTTGTGACCGAAGCGACTGATCCGAAAGTACCGAAACTCTCGTATCATGGTTTCATAAAAAGGGAGATTGACGCTTTTGCGTCGTGTTGCACACACGATCGGTGTCTAATAACAGAGCGGATAAATCGGGACGCGAAAAAGAGCCAAACGGGATGCGGAGAGTTATAGTTAAGCCATGCCGCATATTTCCGCGAATGCGATAGCAAGCGACGAGCAAAGAGAAAAAAAAAAAGGATCATTCGATTGTATTCGGCGTGCGAACAAAGCATTTTGCGTGTGCATATATCCCTGATCACGTGTGCGTACACGGGTTATATTCTGCATATACTGGGGAAAAAAAAAATATCCGATGACCGACTTTGTCCGTGCGGCTCGGGAAAAAAAAATATTGTTGGTGCGAACCGACGTTAATCGAGCATACCCGATCGAAAACAAAGACTTCCGCGCTGTCACACGTTAACGTGATGAGGGACCGGCGCGTGAACTATGAATTAATCCGCGAATAATAGTTACACCGCGGTCCCCTTTTCCGCGGTTCCGTATACCCCCTTACGACACGCATTGTATTTCTGCCCGTATGCGCAAGTCGCACGTAATGAGCCCATGCTTCAATAGGCCAATGGTAACCTCGAGCGTTTCGAGATGTTATCATTTATGAGGATAAATGGTGGAAATAGCGATGCATTTGTTCAAAGGAGATACAAATGCACAGAGATCATTGGTTTGACAGCAAATGCATTAATTAGATGGTCGGACCTCGTTGAAACTGACAAACGGAAAAATTTTAATAAATTAATTTCCGATCAGACAACTGTTGCAACGAGAGAGCTAATGTGGCATTATGAACAATACAACGAGTTCGACGTATCAACTTTTAATACAGTAACATGCCGGAAAGTGATGACGCCCCGGGAAACGACAAAAAAAAAAGCTGCCATCCAATTGCGGTTTGCGCGACAGCGTCCCTTTGTGGACAGACGAGAATTATTTAGTCCTAGATCTATCGAGAATGCCGCATCGTCATTCATACACGGATGTAGGAAACTTTTGTGAGCTTTAATTCGTTTCAATCAAGCACGCGCCAGCCCATAGTAGAGCACGCATGACTGACGGTCATAATAAAAAATTCCTGTGTGCCGCGCGCGATCGACTCGCAGACATACGCAAATATGTATGCGACGAACGGCGCGGCCGTCTAATCAGCGCCCCTGACGACGTGATACGATAAAAATCTGCTCGGACTCGAGGTGAAATACGTTTGTCGCCGATTGCAGGGTACAATCACGGGGCCCGACGCGCGATATCTTCCGTTCCATCGCGTTATTTAAATCGCGCTCCGGTTTTACAGCAAAGCCGCTCGATTGTTCCCGCGCGGTAGAGTCGAGCCATTATCAGCCATATTGTACCTACACGTACCGCAGCGAGGTGTTAAATAATAGGCATCTCATTAAGATATTAAACCGTGGACGAACATGACGGAATAATTTTGTGATATGAGAATTTTACGTTCAAATAGCATAACATTAAAATGTCGCTCTTTTTATAATTGTGATGTTTTAATATTAAAATGTTTGTATAATTGTGATACAAATCCATAACATTCATCTTGTTAATATTATTATAATATTATCATATATTACAACATATAATATATAGAAATTTATACAATCACGAAACTCTAATTGTCCGCATACCGAATATTGAGAGTTTAGTTTATGCTACAAATTCACCAAATATTATATTTTGGGAAAAACTTGATTGGAAGTGAAAACCTTTGCCAGTGATACATATTCATCAGAAGCAAACTTGTATTCAAACTGAAAAAAATTCACTGGCCTATTAGTAACAAAATATTAAAAGATACATTTAAATAAAATTGCAATAAAATGTCGAATCTACTTTGTCTCTATCTTTAGCTATTTTTACTCAATTCTAAAAATATGTGTAAAAGATGATAAAGTTGGTAAAATAATATTAAATAAACAAGTTAATCTTATGTACAGTCGAAACTAATTTTTCGGACAAAAGTTATTGGGAGTTTATTTGATGCTACAAATTAAAAGCATACTTTTTGGTGGAAATGTATCATGGTCAAGAGTTTTCACTTTCAACCAAGTTTTCTCTTTAAAAAAATTATAATATTTGATTAATTTGTAGCATGAAATAAGCTTTCTGTGCTCGGATAATTAGTTTCATGACTGCATAATATATATTACGTCTATGCATTTAGAGCCATCATTTCAATAATGTTTTGTACAAATTTACTCTGACATGATGCAATTATAATAATACGTTCGATCTAACTACATGACACGTCACACTTAGAATGCTCATGATGGAAGCTTTATTACATTTTACACCGTTGTTCACGCGAGCGAATAAATTTTAATCGTAAAGAAATTACGTGGTAACAAGAGAGAAAGAGAGAGAGAAAGAAAGACAGAGTGGGAGAGTCCGTTTTCTGCGCAAACAATTTTCCGGCGAATCGAATTAGTACTCATACGCGCGGAACTCCCGCGACGCGCATAAATCTCGATTAAACGTCCATTATTCCTTTTTTTTTCTACTCCGTTCGGTGAGTTACGAGCGAACGCGAACACGGGTCGGTCTACATATTAGGCAACTGCAGCGAGGAATAAATTACGATCGGCTAGTGCACACACTTGACACGGCGATCCGTCGAGAAAGTCGGGTCCAACGTGTCGGACGGCGTGCACACGCTTACGCGCGAGAGGCTCGCATCGCCGGAGATAAAGTAATCTCCATTGTCTAAAGCGACAATGAATGATTCGTAGGTAGACCATAACCCCCTCTTCTGTCCCCACTCCGACTACCCGCGGCAGCGAGATTTCACAGGGAAAGTCCGTGCGTTCCCTAGTTGTTCTTCTCGGAGGTCCTGGAGAGGATGCAGAATAGACGCAACGTGGAGCGAGCGAGAGCGAGAGGAGCGCATTCGCTCGCGTTGCATTTTCATTAATCATTTCGATATCTTGGAATTAGAACAGAGCTTTGATTTAACGAGATAGGAAGATCAATGTTCTCGGCCGAATTTATATAAGATGCATTAAAATAAGCGGCATGTACATACATATAGGCATTAGAAATAATAGATATTGAAGCTATTCTAAAAGATGTTAATTGTTATTAACGAGTTACCAATAGACGCAATTAAAATTAATGAATGAGATCAATTTATGTAACTAAATTTTACATAGATCATATGTTGAGTAAGTGCGGTGAGAAAAGTAAATTTAAAACTAAAACAATAGATATTACGCTCGTTGTTTGCAAAGCAAATTAATAGAGAATATCGATCGATTACGAGCAATTATTGGGTCGTATTTATATAAATAAAAGAATAGATTCTCTCTGAAGAATACTTTCTTTTATTTATATAAATACCACCCAATAATTGCTCGTAATCGATCGATATTCTCTATTAATTTGCTTTAAAACTAAATTTAGTGTCTTAGATAAGAAACTGCTAAACATGATGTAGATATGATGAAAAAATTGTATCAATTACTGTTCGTTGATCATATATTACTTTTGATTTCAGGAATGTTACTTCTACAAGTATACACGCATATATATTCCATTTCAACATTCCCTATATTTCAACACGCTGTTACCGCGAAGTTAACGATCAGTTATTTAGCTTTTATAATTATAGCGTCGAGTCACGGAATTATTATTATTATATTTAATAAATTGATTATTTTTCATTTACGTTTTAAGAGGAAAACGGGGACATTCAACATCGGAGTAAATGTCAACTTTCTAATTATCCTGTGTACATCTCTCCGCCAATCGGAGACACGTGCAAACGTGGCGCATATTTAAGTGCGTTTTCCCAGACACTCCTTTCCCAGACAGACCCGATCAAGATCTGATAGCGGCTGACTACAATCGAAATTTTCTCCGATCGATAGCATTGCTCACCATTAAAGCATGTAGGCGCGCGTGCATGCCGCCTGTCGATGTATGCCGAGCGGATTAAAATGGACATACAAGTAACGTCAAAGCCGCGTATAATTCTCAAGGCGCCTACACCACATCGCCGGGCAATAATTTAAGAAATTGTTGGAAACAGCAATTAAAATACTTACAAGTCGAATAACTCCATATCTGAATATTTATTTTATATTCGTGCATATGCAAACTTATATGCGAAAAATATGTTTTACATGTACACTGAAAAAAAAAGTCTAGTTACAACTACCAAATGTATAGTGAAATAGTATCAATTAAATATTTTGTCAATATAACCAAAAATAATTTTATTTTACTAAATGTTTAGTAAGTATTATCAAATCTGGTATAAGTTACTAAATATTTAGAAAAGTAAAATTATTTTTGGTTACATTGACCAAATATTTAATTGATACTATTTCACTATACATTTGATAATTATAACCAGTCTTTTTTCTCAGTGTATTGACAGTATCTTGAATTTTATATTTGAATTTTAAGTGTTTTATCTTTATTGAAATTCCATTCCTAATTCCTCTTTTTGTTTAAACAATTAATAACATGATTTCAAATAAGAAAAAAAGTAATAAAAATCGATGAAAATGTTACTTATCAAAATAATATGTACATCTCCTATTTGTCTCATATGTATTTTAAATATAAATAGTTTAAGATACTTTTTTAATTAATTAGTAGATAAACGTTTCTAATGATGTAGTAACAAACATTGCTATATCGGATATCTACCATATATCTCGAAGTTATTCGAATCTTTATCATCTTGCTGAAGAATGCTTTTATTCGAAGCACGTCGACATTATGGGAAATACTCACACGGTGCAATTTACTCCCCTTGTTCGATAAATAACAGAAATAGTATTCGTGTTTTCTTTAATACGTGTATGTTGATGCTTGATTGGAATCGGATCGGAGAGACGTTGGCCGTATCGGTGATAGCTTAGATACGATCCTGACTGAGACACGGGATATAGCGGACCGTGCAGCCTCGCGGGGTCAGGATTACGACACATTGGATCAACCGCATGCCTTTTGAGCGTGCTCTAAGGCTCATTCATCTTAAGGGGCTGGGGTCCTGCCTCTCCAATCTCCGCGTGATTATGTATTACATTAATATGTAAGTCGACCTACCCACGTACGGATATTATATCCATCATAGAGCCGGCTCGTTCGTTTGTGATACGCGTTTCCATGTAGGCTTGAGAGATTGGAGGGAGATGTGCTTCGAGTAATAGAGAGACTAGAAGCTAGTCCACATTATCTCAAAAACGAGGCATGCCAAATATAAGCAGGAAACGATAAAAGGAAACAAATGTGTCCTAAATAACCCTCTTTTCTAATATATCTATTTTTGTTCTCAATCTGAAAATGTATATGAAACGTGTATGCATATATGTATTATTAACGCAGCTTGTTAATTATATTCAGCGAAATTTATGTGTAAAATAATTAAAAATATGAGAAGTTTTCAGATTTATAATTTGCATGAATCTTTCATTTCCGCATAAAATATGCGAATATTTCTAGTTGGAAAATCGAGGAGAAATAATAACCAAACCAGAGGTGAATCCATTATCTCGGGAGAGAAGTATAATGGATATAAGATGCATAACGAATGTAAGCAAAAAATATCAGAATATAAAAAAATTCAATATTAAAATATGCTGTTTAGTTACTATTATAAAGATATATATATAATAATATATACGCGAAATATTATATTAACATAATATCAAAATTAATACATATTAAATATGCATTATTTAAATCCTGGATAAAATAACTTTTAGAATTTTAAAATAATCATTATACGTTTCGTTAAAATAATCATTACACATTTCTTTTTAATTTTAAAAATTCTAAAAGACAAGTATGTCTTTGATATCGAAGTGCATGTCAAAGCAAGATGCGTACCAAAATCGCGAGAGAGTTGCCTACAGTAGGCAGCGCAAGGTACTTTGTTGCTTTTGTCATCATTGAATATTTTGAAGCACAGAAAGCGTTTCATCTCAAAATACGATGCATTAATATGTAAATGGATATGCCCACATACATACATCATAACCATTCGAGATGGAAGCCTCCGTTCGCGATGCGTGTTTCCACTGAGGATTCAAAAATGGACGGAAGATGTAGCGTTAAAGCGAGCGCGAGATACGCGTGTCGATTGCGACTCTGCGCCGCGTTGCATCTCGTGCAACGACCTTACATCTCATGCGTAATACACCGCAGATGATTTCGAACCAACATTTGTCTACGTACGTTTACATTTGTCTTGTTTCTGCATATTATCGTTTGAGACAGATATTCTATTCGGAATTATACGTATGTGAAATTTTATTTGCAATACAAATTTTATATACGTATATTTTGCACTATTTATTAGCTTTTATCATAATTTATATAATCGCGAAGTTTTAAAATATATTTAAAAAAATATAGCTTTCCTTATGAGAGTGGATGCCACTCTTAAGAACAAACAGATACATAATATACAAAAACCATTCCTCGAAAAATTTAAATCTGTAAGTCTACTTATAAAAAATAAAGGTATACTTAAAAAATGGTCTTGCAAGTACAGTCACAATTTTTTTTGCTGCAAAAAATTAACTAAAATAGATAAACGATTAGCAAATATTGTGATGTCACATATATTTGATACTTAACCAATTTAAATAACAGACAGAATTTATGTCTGAACTGTTTGTGAAATTTAGAAATAAAATTTTATCTGTGGCGCTTATTCAATCATACTTATTATAAAATTTAACTATATAATTGACAATGAGACCTAAATTTTCTAAAAGGTATTGTTACTGCTATAAATTTTATATGTGACAAACAATTCTTTTTAGCATATACAATAGCGAGCAGCAGAAAAAACAGCGAGAAATTTAGCTACATTAGCAAAATATTTCTTTGAGTGTACATTAATCAAATGACGTTAAATGAAATAAATATAAATAGCTTATAAAATTACATGACCTAGAAAGTAACTATACGTCTCTCATTTCTTAATGTCGTTTTTTCCGTCACTATTACGAGCCGTTATATTAATCTGGAGTGTAAAAATTAATTTCGTTTATCTATTCACAAATGTTTATCAAATGAATATAACCGACATCCACGTATTACTTCCTGCAAGTTTAGCACAGCGTTCTTTTCGCTTCTCGCACGAGCTTCCGTACGTTCCGTAAATACCGCACGGAATTGGAACCGTGTGATGTATGGCGCGGTGCAAATAAATATCAGCGGCAACAATAAACCAGAGTAGATATCAACGTGATTATAACTCACGTTCACTCGGATTAACAAACACTTTTCCGTTTGTCGCGACCAGCATATAAATAATTACGGTTCAACAAGCGATCATTAACGGAACTTAATATTGTGCAAAACAGTATAGTTATTGCTTTCCTGCGTGGCATTCCTTTCATCCTGCGATTATCCAATTCCTTGTGAGTGCGTATTAACGCTCCACTCTTTCTTGGAATTCCGAAAAAAAAAGGAAAGCAACACCGGGCACTACCACACACGCCAGAAATTGCGAACAGGTGCAAAAAAGCGGTATTCGCAAATTTCAGGCCCGGCCGGGCCAACGTTGCATAATATCGAATTACATGCGTGAATACGTTACATATGCTTTCGTATCGAAAGTCGGAATATTAATATTAAAAAAAAATTGACGCTTTACGTTTCTCCGACGGTAATAAATCAAGCTAAGTAGTATCTTCGTATAATTTTCCTGTTAATTACGAGTGACTCTATAATTGGACGTGGTTATGCAAGAGGAAATCTATTGCAGCGTTCTGTCTTCCGGGTGCAGCTATTTCAGGAGATATTACGCGTGCACGTAGCCACATTCAGGAGAAATTCACAAGCGAAGAAAAGTAACAACCTTTTTTTTTCTTATATATGACTGTTGAATTGAATTCTTCATCAGAGGATTCTTGTGTAATTTCCCATTTCCTTGCCAAATATAAACGATTCCATAAATATCTTACATAAGAACGGTGCATTATGGGGCATGCGAAATGCCCCATAATGCACCGTTGCCCGAGAAAGAATTCGCTCTATTCATTCTACACGGAATTCTCGAAATAAAAAATCTCAGGATATAAGCACGCGTACGAATGTTTGTTAAAACGACGTCGAATAGCTTTAACGATTTGTCACAATTGACGTATGCACAAGTTCTATATAGGGTGCGCAATGTTGCATAGCGAAAGGTAAAAAAGGCGCATACGTTCTCGCTCGACGAAATTCAACATGCCGTTCGATCTCGTCTCGAGATGATATCGGTTCTAAGTAATGAATCGCAGAAACGCGACGGCCCTTTTCTTTTTCGCGAGCGTTACAAGCTCGAGAGCAAGTGCAGCTGGCTGCGGCGGGTCTGTCCCGCGGTGCAGCGAGGGGCAGAGGGGGGGGAGGGGGCAGCGAGGCGATATGCAACCTGACCAGCGGGAGACAATCGGAATCGACTCATATCGAAGCTTATCTACTTAATCTAGCTGCGTGCGATATACTACGCCTATAAATACGATCGGCAGCCCCCGGGGGCAGGCAGGTATCGCATACGAACCGAGAGCGTTGCAGCGTTGCATCGCGCGTACGCAGCATTGCGCAGCGCGCCTACTCATATAGGCGAGATCGCGCGAGATCGCTTTTGTACCCGAGAAGAAACCACATACGTCGTGCGCTAAGGCTGAGAAATAGCCTTTTAGAATTTCCTTACGGTGAACGGAAAAAAAAAAAGAAAGACGTGACCGCGTTTCATGCCGTTCGCATTCGTTCGAATAGTTTACGGCACAGTAACGCGAGCCTTTGATATTCGACGAGCAAACGAACCAATGGGCTCGAAATCTAATTTGTTTACTGTCATCAACTCAACAGAAACAAACTTTCTGGAACAGTAACAAAAAGAGGAGAGAGAAATGACTCCAATCCCGAGTTATATACGTGTCCGGTAGAATATATTCTACATGCACACGCGTATTTCATAATCCTTACCGATGGTTATTAAACTTTAACTCGCCGGAACACATAAAAGCAAAAGTAAGCTTGCTCCTAGTTTGCATTGTTAGGTAACTATGTCTATTTGAAATTCTACACTTTCGAAGTCACATCGTGCAATTTATTCTTGCATAATAATGCATCCAAATGAAGAGAAAACTCTACAAGTTAAAAAAAAAAAGAAGAAGAAGACGATTCTCACAGAACGCGTTCCGGGATTAAAAATTCACGAAATAAATTCGCGAATTGCAGAAGTAGAACCGGATATAACCGGATATGCACCGTCCCTATAAATCAGCGTCCCGCTCTTTATTTTGATGTGATTAATGATATTGCCGCGATGGATAAAATAAATGTAAGAGAAGTGCTTCTTCTCTGTATCTACCTCTGGTAAAAAAAATGTTATTTAATAAAGTAGTTCCGCCCTCCCCCCTCCCCGAGATTTTCTCGCCACCTTACAGCTTCCTCGGTGCCGGCCACCTTCAATTTAATCCGACGAAGAATACTCGAAATGAAATTGCGAAAGCGAAGTTAGGAAGTTTCGGAGTAACCGCGGACCGCGCTGTAAATCAGTGGCTCCCTCGGTGTCATTACGTGATGTACATTACATACCACGGCGACATCCTCGCGCACGTACGTACTCTGCGCACACGTGCGCGAAAGCCTTACATCGACTCCCACGTGAGACTCATTCGCTTTCTAGCGCTTCCTTTTGTACCACGAACGACCTTTAAATGCTCGCTACGCCGAGCTCGTTCTATACCTCGTCTTCATTGTCCGGGGAACGCACAATCTGAGCCATGATTCTGTCGAGTAATTGACATGAAAGATGTCAACGTTTGACTAGAACGCAACGTTTCCCAACTCGAGTTGAGGGGAAATCGGGAAATCTTAGATATTCCTGATATAAAACTCGAGGAAACTCGCTAAATTTGTTCGGATTCCTCTGCGAAATATTGCAGAATAAAGAAAAACAAGAATTTTGGAGTAACACGTAAGAAACGTAAGTTATAATTGGATTAAAAACTCGACGTTTGTGCAGGTAGCAAAGAAAGCAAACCTACAGTAAGTGTCCCTATGTAATTAAGGATTATCTTGACTTTGGAAGTAAACTTACATTTCAACATGTCTAAGTAAACTTTATTATAATTTGACGGGTTTTGATATTCAAAGCAAGAATATTATAGATGCTGCAAAATCCTAAAGTTTCATAATTTGAAAGTTTCGGACTTAAAGTTCGAAGCTCCTTTGAGGTGTTCACTCCCCTTTTTGTTTCTCTACACCGTGTCTAAACTGTTTAAATACGTTAAAAAGGAAGAAACTATACTTCGATTTCGCGTAATACCGTATTTTGACACATTGACTAAGTAGTTTATAAAAGTGATGAAAGTAACCGCGGTAGCTTACGGATTACGCTCCTAGATTACACAGAGGTCCCATAACCGTAGGTAGTAATATGTAAGACCTTTCCTTATACGTGCGCCGCGCACCAATATTCCCAGTTAGCAGAGGAGATCGGCATTTTCCAGCCTCGATTCGTTCGAACTGAACGGCCGCTACCGCCGTGTCGC
>QKQZ01037180.1:0-16886 GCA_003595255.1 Solenopsis fugax
TTGTTTCCCTCATATTCACATTATCATAAATAAAAAGAAAAAAATTTACTGACAGAAACTTAAAGACAGAAACTAACATTAGTTTAACTTTATACGGGCCGTTTTCTAGTTTTTTCTCATTAACACAGATTTTTAACTCTAGTTCGCCATATTCTGATCCGGTAAAATCCTGAAGTGTAATCTCGTTTTATAGTTTACTTCCTGTATATTGTTATAAATTTAATTATTTCAAATCATTCTCTCGATCTGCTATTATCTTATGAGCATGATATTTAGACTATGTATTTTTTTAATTTTTGCAATAAAAGCTTTAAAATATTAATTAGAATAAAAGTGGCAAGACGAAAAATCGAGCTGTCTCACGAATAGAAGTATGTCAAACTACGGACTCGAAAATAAGTGTGGCGAGCTAGAGTTAAGAAATCATATCATAAAACGGATAACTTTGATACTGATGAGGTACCACCATAATACAACATTTTTTGAATTTTTCCAATGAATTTTTCTACCCTTGAGAAAAAAACCGAAAAAATCCGCAGAAAAATTGAAAAAAAACGGGTTTTTTTCGCAAGCCTTTAAAACTATACGTATAATTAATATATTCAATATTCAAAGTCATTTCCAATTCTCTCTATATTTGAATTGAATATAAGAAGATGTATCTCTGTACTTTCTACCGTGTACTGCAATTATATTAATTTTTGTATCATTAAGCATTTTGTTGAGCATCGAAGTGTTCTAAATGTTGTTATAATTGTTATGAGACACATCGTAATTATAATATTAATATTTTAAAGATGTTGGGTGTCAGGCTGGGGAAAAGATGCCTTTGGAAGTGGCGGGAGGTACCCAAGTATCCTGAAAGAGGTAGACGTACCTGTGCGGAGTAAAGCGAATTGCCAAACAGCCCTTCGAAGGACCCGACTCGGTGACTTCTTTGTTCTGGACAACAGTTTCATGTGCGCAGGAGGGGAAGTCGGCAAAGACGCGTGCACTGTAAGAGAATATGATATATTGCTTCTTGTCAAGTTACGAATGTTATATAGGAATTTGGATCATGAAATTATTTTTATTAATTCTACACATATTCATTAATTTATTCTAACAGTATCATTATACATTTTTTTAAAGGGCGATGGAGGTTCTCCGCTGGTGTGTTCAAATAACGGGCCTTATGAAGTTGTCGGCCTGGTGACATGGGGTATAGGTTGTGCGAGTGAAGGAGTACCCGGGGTATATACCGATGTGTACAACTTCCTTTCCTGGATCATGCAACAAATGACATAGCGCTCTTGAAAATACAGCGTAGTATATCTTTAAAAAAGTTAAGTTAACAAGAAAACTTTTTATATTCATTACATTAAGTTTAATCTTGTAAAAGTGTGCAATAAATTATTAATATATGATCATTACAAATATCTTGTAAGATAACTAACACATATACACATTTTAACATTACAAAATTACATTGTCATTTTGTAATTGAACGCTCTATAAATTGGACCTAAATATTTAAAAATTTAGTCTTTTCATAAAAATATAAAAAAAATTTTTGGAGAAACTTGTTTTTCTTGCCATTTTCTCAATAAAATTTTTGTCTATTTCAGAGATTTAATTGAAGATTTAATTTAAAGACTACTGAAGAAGAATATGTTATTTATAACGTTTCAAAATTTTGCAATAGAGCTATCAAATCATAGCAAAACTGAAAAAAAAAAAAACTATTTTTGTCTGCTTGTATTTCTGAATGTACAAACGATTTTGCAATGCTTGACATCGCATTTTCTTCTTAAATATTATTTGCAAAAGCTCTTATTATTACAAAGTAAATTCGTTTAAATTTGTTGAATAATTTATGGAAAACTACTTACTATTCGTCGTTTCTCCATTCAAAGATCTCGCTTTTTTCTAAAAGAAAGATATTGATAACTTTCCCATTTTAGTTTTTAATTTTTGAAGTATTATTGCTAAAAGCTAACATAAAAAGATTTTCCAAGATTACAGAAGTTGTTACTTGTTTCTGAAATTGCAGGTATTGTATAAGCAATGTAGATGGAAAAAGGAAACAATACACATCTTGTACGATTTTCTTTTATAATTGCTTAAATCTATAAGAAATACATAAAAAATATACAGACTTAATATTTAATAATTATATGGAGGAAAGAATATAGATGTAACGAAGAGATTTGGTACTCTTGCTTATAAATTTGCGTCCTACTTTATAAAATTACATATTATATAATCAACATAATAAAAATTACATATAAATAAAGAAGTTCGCAGCAAAGTGGGTTTATACAAAATCGTTGTGTCAATCAATGTACAAGTGAGATTTAAAAAGTACTTAACTTATAGACTACATACTCTTTACGTAAATTATGCTTCAAACAGTCGCAAAGTCTTATAATTTTGAAATATTTCCTAAGAAATTTACAGTAAAAATTTAATATTTTATTATTTATATTGGAGCATATAGAGCATATAGAGCATTATGTAACGTAATATATTTGGTATTAATATGCCTTTGGGTTTTAATTATCAAGTATCTTAATTATTTACTATAAGTAAATTGATGGCAAAGATAAGAAACTGATAGATTATTTGCCAAACTATCTCTGAAAGGAAGAAAAAATGTTTCAACGATCATTTTAATTCGCACGAATTCACGAATGTAATAATTTATTAATATATGCAATTGCCTAGTGTACATATCATTCGATCACTGCCATCAATCGCGTGATATTAATAAATTCTATGTAGATTACACATTTATTGTATTTGTACAATAAATCGTGACGCGCATCTTGCGTATTTTACTATGGAGGTAGATATTTAGATAATGCGAGGAGAACTCAGACAGTTGGTACATTAACGTGAGGGTGGGGAACTTGGACGGAGTGGAACGACGTTGGATGCGAGGCGGGCAGTGACAATAAGTGTCCGCGTTCCATTTCATTCACTTCTTGCTGTTCTGTTCCTCCTATAGAGCCGGTTGAACGCGCCAGGCTATTACGCTGTCTGCACATGTACGGCGTCTCTCCAGGTGAGGGAGTCTCACGACCCTGGATGTATTATATAAGTTATTGTCTACAAATCTTATCAGTAAGACTAATGGATAAAACAAAAAGTGAAAGAAATTAATTTCACGATACAGGCAATGTTTGTTACGTATCAATAAAATGCGTGTTACAATTCTATTTTATCTTATTACTCAAACAAATATGAAGATGGAATTGACGTACAATTTTAATTTCATTGACTATACAATCTTACTATATTTTGGTTTTGAATATTGTTAATTTTAATTTAAATATAAAATGGCTAGTTAAATTAAATGGCTTTTCAAAGGTATTTTTTTTATTCACGAACAAAAATAACTATACTTTCAAATGGATGAAGTACAGAATTTATGTTTCCAGATGAACTATCTATAGTCGTATTCGATTCTGATTTTATGCCGTCTAAACATCGTCCGGAGTATCTTTGAGACTTGGGATACACAGACGAAGGACTTATATCTCTTTCCATGCTATACTAGGAAATCGAAGAATATATACGGATGTACGAATACAAAGAGGATGTATAGATAATATGAAAACATGAAAATCACAACACTTACTTGTTTGGAAGGACCACAGCATGTCGCGTGATTGCATGGCTTATCAGTCTTTGGACAATCCAACACGCAATCTTCCGTGGGAGTCTCTTTAATTTCGCTATTAGAATGATACTAGAATAAAATAAAAAATGTTTTTAATATATTAAAAGTATCTAATAATGTATTTTGCAACGTATTAAAAAGTATCTAGCAACAAAAACATTTAGAGCTTATTATAAGATCAAATCGTTGTTTATTCGTGAGTCACGGATAGTTTAGTGAATGTTCACTTTACGCATCACTGACACTGGACCGTGCATTAATTCTTTAAACGTAGATGACTCATAAACTTTTTATTAATCGTAACTTGTTATCGTCCAAAACTGTAATATATTTTAAAAAACTACTTGTAATAACATATTGCATGCATTTTCACTTAGTTTATTGCAAAAAATTTTCTGTTGTGTTTTGAAATCTGATATCTTAGGTCGATAGTCAGTCATAGTCGATTCTTATTTCAAGATCGTCTTAAGTAATATCTTAAAATGCTAAGACCATGATCGATTGATGACATGTTAGGACATTACTTGACGAACCAGGTGAAAAAATCAATATGGCGAACCATGTGAGATATTTCATACCATATGCTACATAAGAATGAATTCAACTATGAATATTTTATATATTAGGTTATTTACGAAATAAGGTATTACCTTTTCATGTTTCTTTAAATGAAAATGGAACTTTTAATGTTAGTGAACTGCTAATAGTTTGGGACCGTGTCATCGATAACAATGATAACTAGTGAATAACACTTCAAAGTGTATTATCTTTTGTTATACCAGAAATACCGAAAATAAAAAATCCTATCTTATTTCGTAAATGGCCTAGTATAGACTTTCATATAATATTACTATTATATCTCTGCTTACATCAATAAATTCTGGTTGAATAGTCGTAGAGTGTATGCCCTCGTTATGGAAAAATTCTTTAACTTGCTCAGCAATTTTCATATATTCCGAAAGATTTCTACATCTTATATGCGCACTAGCTATAATACGATCACCCGCCAATTGCCATACATGGAATTCATGTACAGCCAACACACCGTCTACGTTTTCCAACAAACGTTGTTGTATAGCGTCGACCTGTACGAATAAATTTGCAAATAATGTCAATTTATATATCGTGTATTCTAAACATCTTATTATACATACTAAATTATACGAGCTAGAAATATACTACCTGAATGTGTGTTGGCACAGTCTGCAATAAAATTAAAGCTGATTCTTGAAGTAACGGCCACACTGAACGCAGGATAAGAATGACTAATAAAAGCGACAGTGCAGGATCGATGTAGAATCTATATTAAAAAAATGATTAAATTATAAATTATATATTTAATTCTCTCTCCCTTCAGTATCTATGTATACATAGAAGCGCACAATCACCTATATTTCCACTTCGTCAGCCATACGATTAGAGCAGACACGATTACAATGACTGACCCCAACGCATCGGAAAGTACATGAAGAAAAACGCCTCGCATATTCATTTGACTTGCGTCGTGCGAATGGCCATGCGCTCGTTTTACTTGGGGCGTCGAAGGTCTGTAAGCTTCGTCGTTCTCATTGTCATCCGTGCCTACCAAAGTGCTTAATCTATTATGACTTCGAGATATCCCATGCGAGTGGCCATGAGCACTTCCATGTTCTACAATAATTGCACTTATAAATATCTGCGTTTGATAAAATAGATTAATTTTATCTTGAGATATATGATGCACATTGAATTAAAAGCGAGAAATATTAGCCGTTAAGTGTTATAACTACGAAATATATTGGATACGATAGATTATAAGATTAATCGATGTTTCGTGAAATACAATAAAATAATAAAGTTTTCCCTCTAAAGTTTTTCCTTTAGTATTATCAATATTCATTTATTCGATTAATCGAGTATTCTTCAAATATTTTCGGTTACAGTGAGTTTAGTATCAATCATACCAATAAAATAATAAAACAGATATACTAGGTATTATTTACACTTCTCTACTTCCATGAAATTTTAGTATTTATGTTATAGCTCAGATATTTTTGTCTTTATATTCTTGAGATATAAATTCATTGTAGCAACTTTATAAGAATTTTATTTCTACCTATTTACAGAAACTTTTTATTTCAAATCTTGCTGTGTTTGTTAAGTAGATATACATTTAATAATCAATTTTTCTTTATCTTGACCAAAGACAAAATTTCATGAACACCAATAATAAGATAACATCGTGACTATATTGAACAAAGAACTTTATGTACAAACAGCAATCTGAATATATACAATACTGTTATCTATTATCATAATTAAGATATTAAGATATCGTATGATTAGAAGGATAATAATTAAGATATTAAATATGAATAAAGTACTTTACAAATATTATCTAAGAGAGAGAAAGTAATAATAAACATGTCTGTGAAAGAGTATTCCATAGAATCTTTCAAATCAATATGCAAATACTTATTATATTAAGTTTCTTATGTTTTTACAATTCTAATAAGTAGGACAATTTTAGAAAACCTTTAAAGCAAGGACAATCGCTGAATATTAAAATAAATGTAACACCTATATATCTCAAACAGTTTAAGTCTCATCAAAAACAAATAAAATTTGACTTGTACAATGCATACGATATACTCACCGTGGAATAAACATAAACCTATCACATTCACCAGCAAACCAAGTGCCCCGACTGCGACGAGCAGTTTGGCTTCGTGTATCTCCTCTACTTCGATAAATCTTTTACACGCCTCCACAGTAATACTAAAACATAAGGCGACCAAAAATACGGCGTTCACCAAGGCTCCTAACACTTCAGCCCTGGCCCAGCCGAAGGTGTTCTTGGACCATTTCTTCGGCGACATCTACAACAAAAAGACATATGTAGTCGAAGGATTGTAATTGCTAGATAAAATAATATTGTATAAAATCTTGAAATTGTCCAACAAAACTTTATATAAAACCAATGGAATTTTCCACTAAATTAGGATGTTTACTCAAGTGTTGTAAAAAGATTTCAAAGGAATTTTATTCAAAATTCCAAGTAAGGTTAGAGCTTTTTTTAATGCGGCTTTGAAACAAATTTATTTTACTAAAACTTTAAATGTTCTTTAATTGTACAATCACAAAGAATGGCCACTTAAATTGTGATTATTAAATTTAGGAAAATATTAAAAAGAAATATAAATTAAACTACAATACAAATATTTAATTCACTAAAATTATATATATTATAGAACTTGAAAGGTGCTTTAAACACCCAACGTCAATTTAAAAGACTATATTTTTTTCTCTTAATGTCACTAATCTTTTTCTAGTAAAAGCTCGCAAGTCATGAGAGAATGTACATGGATGTGTATACCATATTTATTGCTAATCGATGTTGTATTACCAAAAAAAGATCAAAGAGACAATTGTGTCAGAAAGAGAATTTAAATTTAAAAGTTTTCTTGAGTATCAATAAAATTCCATGAAAAATCTATCATTTTCAAAATTTTCCCAATAGTAAACACCCTGAAAATACAAAATAACAGCGAGGAGTTTACCTTTACGGAGAGAAATGCTACCACCAATGCGGCTACATCTGACAGCATGTGAAAACTATCTGCTATTAAAGCCATCGAGTTGGTCACGTAACCAACTACAATTTCGACTAAAAAAAATAAAGCTGTCAACCACAGCATTGTCAGAAGACGACATTTTTTTCCCGTGTAACGACCCATGGTATCTGTGCTGACCTGAAAGAACGAGGAAATACAAGGGTAAGCGTTTTTGTCAAGGCCGAGTACGCCGTGTGTGCGTGTATGTGTATGTGTGTCTCCTCTCTGGCTAATCTCTGCAAGAACTCCGCAAGAAGTTTCTAATAATATACACTTATTTTTATAACCCTTTGAGTCCATGGACACAAGTGCGAGGATGAATACATAATAACTTTGTTACACCGCAAATATCTGAACACATGTCACTGGAAAATATCTTTGTCACAAATATAGTGATGTGTCAAGTACCGAATGAGCTGGTGTCAACGTCGGACAGGGAAACTGTCTCCCTCCAGGAGAGAAGAATGGTGAACTCGCGAGGCGGGCCGAGGCAGCAGAAGATTGAAGAGCGAAGAAGGAAGACTTATCGTGGCGCGAGGAGATCTTGGTGGAATCCCGAGTGCGCTTTCTCCCCCCGTGGTCTTTGTTCGTTTGTCAAGGGGGACACAACGCGGCCAAGTGTAACGCGACAGGAACCGTGAGTGTGAGCCTGGTGCCACTCTTATTCGGGCGCCCTTACTCGGACGATCGAGGACGACGGGGTCGCGCGCGAGTACGTACACGTGCGAGTCATCGCACGGTTAAAACAGTTTCCTTATAATCCGTTCGCCGTGAAATCCGGCGACAAGCGGGAGGAGGAGGAGAAGAAGAAGAAGAAACGAATGTGAATCACGGCGGAACGGCAAGAAAGGTACGTGATTCATCGCGCGGAGAGAATCGTGAGCCGCGGAATCGGCAGAGAGAAGGTTCCCGTGGGTTCCCGATGAGATTGCACACAGCGAGAGACAGCCGGCTCTGTGTGAGAAACGCGACCGTCGAGCAGGAGATAATGGAAGATTACTGACATTATCGACGCTTTCGCTCATTCGGACACTTGCACGTCCGCAACGCGGAGACTGGAGTCAAGGCCATGGCACAAAGAAAACTTAAGCAGTGCACAATAGGTGATATATATTTCTATAAATATTTATTACTATTTATTTTTTTAATATTTTATAGATATTTTATATATACAAAGGAAAAAATTATAAAATCTTTATTAAAATGTTATTAAAATGTAGACTACATATTTCTATATTTAGGATTTAAAGTAAATAAATATTTATTGTAATATTTTTTATACATATTTTATTTATGTGTATTTCTGACAAATCTTTATGATCTGTTCAATCTAAGGACTTGAAAATGTTTGAAATATTTTCATACGTGAAAATGTATGAAATATTTTTGTAAATATTTATAAAATATTCAAATTATAAAAATATTTTGTTAATCTTTTAAAAATGTGTGCTATCTGGCTAACAATAAAACGTAAACAATACCTTAGAAAATTTTCTGAGAATATTCCACATAATTTTTCAGAATTTTTCTGTATTAATATTTACAACTTTCTCATATTTTTTCATATTTTTCATACAAATTGGAACACTTTTCAGAAATGTCTATAAGTATCTATAATTTTTGATAAAATCTGAAAAAGTTTAAGGTTTCTTCAAAAGTTTTACAGAATGAGAAATCTTGGAATATTTCAGAATTCATGTATGTATGAAAAATTTTAAGAAAAGTAGACTCCTGTCAGTAAAATTTTTCTCAGAATTTTCACCAGGGTAAGAAAATTAATAGTTGAGATTTACTGCTTATCTACTGTTTAAATTTTTGACTGTGATTGACCAATTCGCTTATGTTTTTTTGTGTCATTAGCATTAATTTGAAATCCTTTGGCGTTTCTTAAATATATACATATGTACACTGTAGAGTTGCCAGAGATTTGGATTTTGTCCTAAATTGTGTTAATTGTTATTACTATAGGGGGACTTTTTGGTAGATAAAAAGCACTGTTGGGTGTTCACATGTAAAATACATTACTTGAATATAATATAAATTATGTAAACTATGTTTTACATGTCATATAAATAAAACAATAAATGGATCATAGAAGATTTACATCAAAAATAGAAAATTACATTTCATTTTTTTATTTTTAATATATATTTTTTTATATATTCTTTTTTATATATTATTTTATATATTATTACATAAATGACACTTAAAACACAATTTGCATTGTATATATATGTAATGTAGATTATTTATATTTTACTCGTAAATGCCCAGTCCTGCTTTTTACATTATCCTCCCCTAAAAATTCTCAAATTTTCAGTCTCCAAAAAAATTTCTCATGACAATAACAAAATCCAAGTTTAGAGGAAAATTTCCCCACTCTGGCATACTGAGATAAATTTTATATGTATATATATTTTATATATACATAGAAGTTCACATATGTTACACACTCGCACACATCTTTGCCGAGTGGAGAATAGTTGATATCAATTGATCTTCGATTATCTCCGCGGGATCCAAATGATCCAATTGAGCCACATATCCATTTCTATCTTTTATAATTTATTTTTTATCTTCCACTAGTTTTAAGAATTAAAAAAAGATAAAGAATAAATGTTAAACCAAGATCAAAGTTAATCTACAATCTTAAATTGTATAAGCGGGCAGCAGAAAAAAACGCATCGGGATCGGCGACGGTCAATGTGTATGTACATAGCATCTAATCTTCATGAGGACGAGATCGAAAGGGAGGAGAGGAAAGAAAAAAAAGAAAACGTGACGCTCGCCGCACTTACCTGCAAGAGGCGAGAGGAAAATCCGTCGCGCCCGTTCGCCGTCTCCCGGCGTTCGCCACCGATCAAGTGACCCTAATTGAACACAGCGCGTGAAGAAGAACGTTCCTGGACATGGTCCGCCGCGCGATCACGCGTACGTGTAGTGTGCATCGCTGGCAGGTACGGAGAAGGCACACGACGAGAAATCACGGCGCACGATAGCGCCCATTGTGGCTGACTGAGATCTCTTCTCTACCCCTTTCGCACGCTGCGACAAACGGGGCAGAAGAGGCAGAAGACGCTGATGAAGCTGCGTTCGTAAAACTTCACGAAGTACTCCGTCCTCGTGGCCGACCAATCGCGAAGCGGGCCGAGTTTTCCGCGCGCGCGATGAATGTAGTTCAACGAAGTATTGAGCACAAATAAAAAGATGTGTCCTTGGTCGCGCCCACTAGAATCATGCAAAAATTTTTATTTAAAAATTGAAATATATATTTTATACATATACATAATTATATGTAAGAGACGGATATTGGCACTTTTTTCGCTTATGTTTGTCAATTATAAAAATTTCAATAATAATACATTTTAAAAAATGTTTTCAATTTAATAGTAAAAAAAAAGATAAATTGAATGATCCTAATGTTGTTTTTAACATAAAAGGTTGCTCGGAAAGTTTGTTTCAAATTTCGCGCTCCGCGTTGCTATGGTAATCAGTGGGAGCGAGGGCGCTCCAGACGATTTTGTGTTTGTCAACAAATATTCTCGATTCTGTGAGCTGAACCTCGCAGGTTTCTTTAAGTGATTATTATTACGGTAGAAATCAGGTGGAAAGATGAAAAACCAAGATCTACTTTCGTTGTGTGATGCTGTATTGCTTCCAACGTGGCTTCACGGTCTCTCAGATCTTGAATGGGATGTCCTCTGTATATGGAGAGTCCGTCTCCACGTGCACGACTACTTGAAGAAGCTGGGATTCTCAATTTGATTGGATGTCTGAGTGTTAAACAGTGCTGTTTCAATGATATCAAAAGGAAGAATTCTTTTTTGAAGATTATCACAACAGGTGATAAAAGCTGATTCCTATATAATAATGTTAGTCACAAGAAAATCAGTGAAAACATCCTGAACTGATCAACATGAAGTTGTTTTTCATTTTGATAATGCCAGACCTCATCACGATGTCCATCCATAGGAAACTACTGGACTTTTAATAGAATGTTCTTCCTCATTCTCCGTATTCTCTCAACCTTGCTCCATCTGACTATTATTTATTTCTCTCTTTGAAAAATTGTCTTTGGAACAAAAAATTCAAGTCTTTGGACGCTCAGAATTTAGTTTTAAATAAAATATTGCATCCTGAACTTACATAAAAGATTTGAAACGAACTTTCTAAGCACACCTAATAGTTAAAAGAAAAAAAACTTGTGTATTCTCATCTGTAATTTTTCCTTGTTTACTTTAATTCATATTATGTATTCTAATATATTCTCATTTTAATTCTATTAATCCTATTTTTATTACGACCGTATTAAGATCATGTTTTAGCATAATCTGACAGTAAATTAATAATAGAAACAAAAGGAGTCTACCATTGTATTCTATTAGCAGATTCTATTATAATTCTGTTAACATTCTGTCGATAAAATTTGTAGTGCATACTTTACAAAATTTGTTTTTGACAGATGACTATTTGGAGCTTTTAATAAATTCTATCTCGCAAATATGTCTTTAAATTTCAAATTGTCACGTAAACTTTGAAGTGTAAAACAATGGTTTGTAGACAAAGTTCTTGAGTTTAATATTTTTTTAGTATTATTTAAATTGTCAAGAGTATTATGCCATGTTTTGAAAAAGATATAAGATTCATAAGAAGCAAAATATAGCGAGAGTTGTATCTTTATTATTTCAAGTATTTGTAGCACAGGCACAATACGTTCAATTTGACGCTTCCGATTAAATTCGGAATCAATCGGTCTAATCGTCAGACATGTGATAACCACATGTTCTTAACGAGGTGTTCAAGGATGTTCACATTCGAACGCAAAATCTATGTGTGAAAATGTAATTCCTTCTTTTTTTCATCTTTTCCGATACGCAATTCCGCAGCGGTTTCGATATATTCGCGATTTTTCTTATATAAAAAATTTACAAATAAACATACGGTTGAAAACCGGAAGAAGTACACATCGTACAAAATTGGATTAAGCAATAACGTAAATACATGTTAAAGCTACAAAAATTTTTATGACTTTTAGGAAAATTAAAACGCAACGTTATGTATGGTAGACATTTTAACTCGGCAGTGGTAGAATTTGTAATTGATACAATGATATTTTTTAATACCTACATAATCTTTTTATATTTTTCTTGCGTGAAATTGAGTCATGTCATTTGTTGACGAATTAATATTATTCAGAAATATTAAATGAGAAACTAAAGAAAAGTAACTTTTAAGAAGAGACTGATAAATGCATCCAAAAGAACCAGATAAGCTTCATTTCAAAATATAGCCATTATATCAGAATTAAATATAATATAGAACACAAGCACGTGAGTACTTACATATGAAAGATACAAATATTATTATATACATAAAAAATGTATGATTATAAAATTTATAATACAAAATAATCGATAATAATCTGTACATTCATATTTACGTTTTTCGTTTTACTCTTCGATTTTTAAAAGTCAATCTAAGAGCTCTGTATTTGAAATCTAACTGTTCTTGAAGTATCATGTATAATTTCATATTTAATAAATAAAATAATAAATATATATTTAAATAGGACTAGAAACAAAAAACCAGTTGAAAAGATATTTAAAGATTTTAAACTGTACTTTAAATTTATATAATGTGAATGAGAAAAAAATATTTTTACATATAAAAAAAGTTGTGACACTTCAATTTTTTTCTTCCTCTATTCTTTTTACATTTATTGAGATCGATGTAAACGGGATTCATGTTTACACACGTTAATATGTACATTAAACGTTTGAATATTTCTTTCTAGAAACAAAATTCGAAGTTACCATCCATAGGATGGGATAAGTTTGTTTACAAATTTCACATTGGAGTAAAAAAAGTATTAGCACCGCTTCCTAAATAAAAAAAAAACAATCTATCGGAACATATATTTCTCGAAATTCCATAAACGTAAAGTTATACTTATGATTACAGTATCAACCTACTTAATTCATTCTATAAATGCTCGTTTTTCACGAAAATGGCAGGATAAGAAACGAAGATTCTTAATATAAACGTCTAAACTTAATTTTACATTACGTATTTTTAACTTCGACAAAAGATAATATTTCGAAGAATAACAATAATAACGTGAAGCTAATGAGGAATATACCATAATTGCAATCTACTTACAACAATAAAAAAACGTTTCTTTGACAATAGAAATTAAAGAAATTAAAAATTCTTATTCTTTTTTAAATATCAATGAAGAAAATGTTTTTACACGCGTTTTCATATATCGCGTGAATACAAAAATCAAATTTAACATTTCGAAATTGTAATACGCAATTTTTCGTGCAGGATTTATCATAGCTTACTGATATTTTTTCATAAGGTGTAAAAATAAAGTGTATTTATAGATAAATTATAATTATAATTTTTTTTACAGTATTTGGCGTTTCAGTTCAGAGAATAGTTTAAATGTGTACTTCTGGGAAGCGATCATAGCTCGTATATCGAAATGTAATTTTAAATTGCATTTGAAGTACAACTTTCTGTTTTTGTAGGACATTTCACCTAGCTCTGTGGTACCACTGCCGGGTTAAGGATAAACAAGGTCCAGAGTACCATACATTTGAATTTATTACAAAGTCACATTTATTATCTTGATTCAGCTATCTCAGCCATCATCGATAATACGAATCTGGTAATCCTATGTACAATCTACCGAAAAAAACGCAATAATCGGTAGTAATAGCAAATAGCGTCTTTCAAATCTTTTCGGGAACTCCCTCTCCTTTCTCTTTACTTTCACCTCGTTGATATATTTTTCTTTTTTTAATAAGTGTGCTGAAAAATCGGTATAAATGTAACCCTACGAAAAGGAGTAGTATTACCTCAATAATCGTCAATTGTAGCTTAGACAAAATTTGGAAGAACTGTAACGCCATTGTTTTCTTTACGTTTTCCTACTTCTACTATTGCCAACGCTAGTTTATATTCTGTAGTTTTTAGAAAATCGAACGGATACTCGTTTTAAATAATTACATCACGAGTACGAGGTCGATTGAACATGTCACAGTTTACAGCTCGAGCACCATATTTGGCTAATGTCAATAATAATTAAAAGCAAATTGAACGAAAATGAAATTTCGACAAGTCTAAAATCGCTAACTCATCTCTCTCTTTCTCATCCTTTCTGTCTCGATTTGCTATCATTTATGCTACGTTGCGACATTGTCGATAAACTTCGATTGTTATTAAATATGATCTAACGCTAATCACTTACGTCTAAATCACTACAATCGGGTATTATTAACGATGAGCGTTCAGTTAGTTTCTCTCGCTGCGTCTCGCGATGTTGGCTACTATGGCACTTGACTAATACTGACGCGCTGTTTCCCCCCACCCCCCTTAAACTTCTAGATCTTACACACTATCATCACGTCTAACAATAAATTTAACTCTTACAATAGTTCCCTATTTTAACTATCAATATTCTCAACTGTCCTAGCGACCAACATCGTGTTCGAAACAGCAGTAAAGTTCGTTTATATAAAGTGCTACAGGTCTTCCACAATTTTTCTAAGATAAGTAATAATTACTTCGTAAATAGTTTTGCTAACCAGCGACCGTCCGCCCTACTTGGCTTGGGCTGGGATCGGGGAGACGTAGGGCGGCGGTATGGTATCTTTCCTTTTTTTTTGATTGGTATCGATCTAAATCTAGTATTTGGACGAAGTGCGAGGATGGGTCGTGCGTGCTTTTGCTTCCTAAATCGAGCGTGCGCGAGTTCTTATAATCCTTTTTTTTTACTTGTAGCCATAAGCTTTACTTTCTTGTTTTCTTGACCAGAATTACGATTTTATCTTCGTTAATAATTAATTTACTCGATACGTATATTCTCGAAAAGAAGGCGAAAAGAATATTATTATTGCATGTGTGTATGTGTGTGTGTGTGTATATATATATATATATGTGTGTGAAAAGAACAGTGACAGAAATCATGGAGCAGCCCTGAGAGAGAGCGAACAACGCATCTGGGAATAGTGCATGTGCGCCTGTATATTTGTTATCTGTATGTATCTATTGTGTGTGTCGTGTGTGTTTTCTGTTAACAAAAATCGATAGAAAACAACAAAAAATGTTCAATCGTTTTTTAATTGTTATGAATCGGAAATTAACAGCATGAATACACAATTGATAAAGTTTTAATCGTTTATTCACGATATATTCCATCCGCTTATAGGAGAAAAAATAAACACGGAGAAAAAATAAAAACACTTTTTATTCACCTCCAAATTATCGATTGAGTCTACTTAGAACTTGACCGATTCAACCATCACTAAGATCTGATAATCTCGGGTGCTCTGAAATTGCCGGCTCGCGTAAAGAGACGCGGGTTGCTCGCGCTGCGTGTTCACTTGGTGCGAGACACTGCCGCGTCTCTTGATTAAAACGATAAAGAATAAGTTAATATCGGAATTCTATCGTTCAATGATTAAATCCGCTTCTATCAGATAATAATAAGAAACGATAAGATTTTTGACAAATCGTATCGGCTCCTATTGTTTTCTATCAATTTTTTTTACAGGATTTGATCGTGTATGTTCACACATATGTATCCCATGAGAATGAATGTTTCACTCAACGTGTAAATTGCAAATTTACTTATAATTTACTCTTTTAACGTTTGCTTTAACCTCAAGTCTTTAAGTCCCGGTCTACAATGTAAGCCTTAAGCCGTAAGAAATTGTCCAACCATAGTCGATTAGTCTCCTTTTACATTCAACTGTGTTTGATCAATTTCTTACGGCCTTACGGCTTACGGCCTCTTAAAGGATGATGGTGGACGCGAGTCCGCGCACCCGTGCCTCGAGTTTGTATACAAGTGACAACCTTCTACACTGAATATCGACACTTCTGCAACAGAATCAAATAGATCGTCACGTGAGACATGCGTGTTTCACAACAATGTTTGCCATGCGCAATTTTCCAAAATTCTTACCATCAGGTAATTCATATAGTTTCCTAGGAAGAGAGGCGAAATAGGGATGCTGTAACGCTTCCTCCGCTCCTATCCGTTGATCGGGATTCAACTGCAGGAGCGACGACGCCATACTGTCGCCCTCGGCAATATCATAAAGCCGGGGAAACGAGTGTCCCAGTTTCCGCGGCGGGTAAAATATCAGTCTATGTGCTTTATACCCGGGCAGATGCGTGACACCCGGCCAAGTCTCCTCGGTGGGTGTGCCCAGCACTTTAAATATCTTATCGAGTTGGTCGTACGTACAGCGTACACCTGGGAATGTCGGTTCACCAGTTAACATTTCCACAAATATGCAACCTACTCCCCACATGTCGAGCGAGGTGGAGTACTCTGTAGAACCTAAAAGAACGTCGGGCGGTCTGTACCATAAGGTCACGACTTCGTGTGAGTATGTATGCGATGGCACGGATTTGGCCCTTGCTAGCCCAAAGTCTGCCAATTTAAGTTCTCCTATTTCACTGATTAATAAATTCTNTAAGTTCTCCTATTTCACTGATTAATAAATTCTGTGGCTTTACATCCCTGTGCAGAACTCTCCTAAAGCAGTAACACAAATTAATCAAACGCGTCATCAGGATAAAGACATCGACATATTACGTACTATATATATATA
>QKQZ01037192.1:0-16567 GCA_003595255.1 Solenopsis fugax
AATGTATATATATTTATAATAAATATATATAAGTATATATATTTTATTTGTGTACATATATGTATGTATATATTGCATACTATAACTTCTATATACGAAACAGCAATATTTTCCATTTTATATAACGTAACGAATGAAACAATAAAGAATATTGTTTGAAATAAAACTGCTTGTCGTATTACATATATTTTCATATAGCAAAGGGAAACATATTTTGGGAGAAATATTCATATTCAAATATTCTTATATGTATATTGACCGATTACATTAAACGGGACGCGCATAATACTTAAAGACGTAATGAGCAATATTCGACTTATAAAATGCAGCGACAATCCGCGACGTTAACTTTCATCTTTGTAAATTCTTTTTCTTAGCTTATGTATTGTCCACCTGTTCGTTACAAACTGGATTTCGCGAACTAGAGAATAATATAGATATAAATAATAGGATTATTTTGCCTGTTATAATAACGACATTCAATCACAAAATATTGACGCAAAAAGAAAATTTTATAAACCTTTTTTTATCGTTTATAACGAATTGGAGGCCAGTACATGTGTATGTGTGTGTGTGTGTGTGTGTGTGTGTGTGTGTGTGTGTGTGTGTGTGTGTGTGTGTGTGTGTGTGTGTATAAACATTCACAAATTTCTAGTATATGCATAAAATCACAGCGCAAATGCACACAATCAGTAAAATTGCATTACCACATTTTTATCTCTTCACGTGTAACATTTGAACTATTACTGCATGTTGCGTATGTGGGTATGTACAATCTTCGCGTTTATACTTATAGATTATAGTTATGTAGTTTAATACATATATACACACTCATGAATATGTATATACGCATTTATACATACATCGTAACGTTTTGAGAGACACATGCATATCATGACATCCATAGATTTTTCAGTCTTGATTTTTTTAGCATTGTAAGCTCTCGTCCATATTGGTAGGGCTCTGACTCTCGTCGTGTGAAGGCATGCAGTTCCGATTACCAGAAATCTGCGACACGGTCGGCATTGGTTCCTCTATAACGGACAATCGTTTCTCGCGATCTGCAGATACCGCTGAAGTGTGAAAAAATACATTTCTCAAAGTGGCTACGTTGACACGTTCCCGCGAAGTCTCGTCCACAGGGCTCTCAGCGTTCAGTTCACCATTCGGACTCCTAAACAAACATATTATTGTATAATTTCATTTCTCAAGTTTTTAATTGTTTGATAGAACACTTAGTTGCATAATTCGTACTTAGATATTTTTTGAACCTCCATTTCTATCTCTGAATCTTTGTTCCGCTTCCGTCCTCCCGTTGACCGATTATTTATTGCGCAGCCTTCCAATTTGCCACCTACTACCCTTTCTTGATCCGCTTCGATTACGCTAACGTGATCGTCGAATCGTACTCTTTCTGAACCGCCGTCCTCCGCGCACATAGTCCAACTACTAGAGTCACTACATTGACGATCAAACGTGAGTTTACGACGGATACGCTTTGCTAAACCAGGTGCCACCTCTTCTAGCGAGCTCAGAGAAGTAGCTTGTCCAGCAGAATCACTGTGACCACCGTTAGCAGAGCTAGCCGCTTGTTCTCCTTCCGTGCTTCTACCACCACTGATTGAACTGCCATCCATCTACATAAATATATAAAAATAGTAGAACTTAGAAATTATCTTGATATATTTTCAATCGGATATTTTAATATTTGCTCGATAATTAAAACGAAACAAATACCTTAAAGTTAAGAACGGAACCAGCCAAGGCTCTTGTAGAGGCTGCGCCATCATCCAGGGCAATAGAAGCGTTTACAGATTTTTCAGACAGACTAGTAGCCGCGGAAGTCGTCTCGCTACATAAACTGAAACGTTGAGTAGACGTAACATCAGCCTGAACTTCCAACCTGTAGAGTAAATTAACGACGTAATTGAATATATCAGTGAAAAACGCATTATCCAATCCAACGAATGAGAAATGAGTATACCTTTGACCGCCAGGGAGTACACTGGAGGTTAAACTAGCGAGGCTGGTGCCAGCGAGAGCGACGTTGCTGACACTTTCACGGTCATTTTCCCGACCCAATTTCTCCAACTGACTGCCGCTACCCAGTGACAAGGAGACTTCCCCTATCGATGGATTGCCACCGCGGTGACTTGCGACGTCTATTGATGCCGCATCTGTAACGTGACGGTCTTGTAATAGGGTTTCGATCGCAATACGTCCGACCTCGATACGGGGTATGAATAGCCGCGACACACACGTGGGTAAGATTGATTTAATCGAGCGGAACATGTGTGCATGGCACAAATGGCCTTGTATTTACCTCCGCCGTTGCGAACGCCCAGAACCCCCATCAAGTCGTTCTCGTCATCAAAATCAAATCGAACCCCGGTGCCGCTCGTGGAGACACCACAGCCTCCGCTTCGGCAGAGAGATACTGGAACCACACCGTAGACGTAGAACAGCAAAATAGGTACGCCAATACCAACGGCTAATCCTGCTAGCACCGGCGACACTAAGACCTGTGAGAATCATTTAAGTAAATTAATAAACGCCTTTGTTAAAAAAGACTATTATCCTCCATAACGCTTGTCAGGACAACAAAGTGCAATACCGAAGAGATAATGCGTCTTTTGTTGCTTCTTGCTTTAAATAATTCACGCCCGACACCTATTAATATTATAAATAGGAGCAGTTTTAGATACACATCGAAGGCCACGACGTATAGCTACATGAAGTTATAAGAAACTTCGATAATGAAAGTTTAAAGCTAACGTCGCTCGACGCAGCCGAGTAAATCATGTTCTCGATAAACGATTTAAATCAATCATTTCTGTGTTGATATAATATCCCGTTTTACTTATATTTCGAATTGATAACCGATACGATATTTTATCTTATCCAGAACACTTAAATTAACTTTGAGCTCGTTCCTCAAGTCAGAATTGTACATTCTTATTGCACGTTTATCAATGGGCGTGTTATGTTTCCATGAATGAACTCCGCTTGTGTTTCTTCTATAATTCTGAAGGGAAATAGAATACGGCATATTGTACAAACTTGCACAGCCATCGGCGAAGCAAGGGGCAAGAGCAACGAATCAAAGCCATCAGAGGTAGATCTTATACTTCTAAATATGTCTTTGCCTATAGACCTCAGACTTATTCAAAACTTCGCTCGTGAGTTAAAACGCTTCCATCTTTCCCTTGTCTTGATTGAGAGAAACGGAGAATAAACAAATAAGTATAGAGCTCCGCCTGAATCTAAGCCTGTACAAGTTCATAGATAAAAATGATTCAATCTAACTGTAAATTACCTGGTAATTTTGAAAAACTAATCAAATGGTAAGAAATTTCAGGAATAAAAAATTTTGATATGAAGTTTAAAAAGAGCATTTAGCCTTTAACATAAGTAAAACATTTTATTTAACTCATATTCTTCATAAAATATTTTAATACTGTATATTCATACGCTACATGTAATATATAGTAATTAGGAAACTACTTAATATATAGTAACTAATAAAACTTCAAATTTTTTATTAGGATTTTCAAAACAAAAGGTGTAAAGGTGCAATATAGTCTTTTAATTTATATTTTTCGTATCATCATACTTCACAGACTTACAACATTTTTATTACTTTAATGTTTTAGCGATTACTATGGTATGTAATTGAAAAAGATTTAATATAGGGAATAAAGAAACAAAAATATTGTTTACAATTGTATTTCTATGAAAACGGAATAAACTTTTTGTAATTGCTCTATATGTATACTGCAGAAATATCTAACAAAAATATAGAATAAATAATAAAAAAGCTAAATTTTAAAATGGTAATAAAAATTAAAAATTGTGTAAAACATTTTCAGTTTACATTGCTCTCTAATTCTTGTTCACTATGTGATTCATCATCCGAGACAAAATTTCATTCATAACATTTATCAATTCAATTCAATTTATTCTTGTCAACTATTAATGAAACAAAATGATTAAAAGTAAAAAAATAATAAATATAGATGAAAGAATAAAATTTAGATGAATCAACTACTTATTTTTGTATCTTGTGTTAGTTTCACACTTGTTTAGTGTTATTTCATTTCAGTGTTATCCTAAGTTAACGCTGCACTGGTACCAGGACTGCACCAGTGCAGAATCAATGCAGACCTATCAAATTTGCGAATAAGATCTATGATCGGAATCGGAGATGTTAGCGCACTCCGCTTTTCAGATTTCCTGTGAGACCTCGGGAGCGCCGAATTAGCGAGTACGGTCGAAGACAACCGAGCACGTGCACAAGCGGATGGGGAGGAGATCCGGGAGAAGCAGAAGGAAGAATATTGATCGAGAGTAGGCATGCGCAAGAGTCACGGTGTCTCGTTCTCGGCGCGCCTAGATAACAAGGAGACGTGGTCATTTAATGTGAAGCAGGAGAAGAAGAAGCAGAAGAAGAAGGTGCGTCTAGTTTCGAGAAAGAAGACTGACTCAGTCAGTCAGTCAGTCAGTCGGTCGGTCGGTCGGCCGGTCGGTCGGTCGATTGGTCGGTCGGTCGGTCGGTCGGTGCTCCGAGGGCGTGTCGATTAAAAAGACAGTTCTCTCCACCCATACTGGGGCATCGAACCCATAGTCCGCTTCGAATCGGCGCAGAATCGGCGGCGGCGGACGTAGTCGGGAAGAGGCAGCGGCACGTAACGAGGAGGGCTCATTCAGCCACATTCAACGACGGTGATTTCATGGTGGCGAACACACGGACGCACCGTTAATAAAGCAGCGCGTACGCGTGTGCGTGCACGTTGCGTGTGTATACGTGCGATAATTTAGACGTGCACAACATCGTCCGCATCATTATTCGGCGGAGCACATGCCTTGTTAACGTCAACCGAGATCAGACAGTTGTGCGTTGAACGAGAAGATCCACCGGAAACATTATCGAACCGCGTCGGCGGGATATTGGCAAAGAGAGATAAGATTGCTGTCGAGGCAAAAAGTCATGTCTGACAACGAGACCGACACTTCCTGCGAAGAGGAACAAATTGTCCCGGATTGGGAGGTCCGGGAAGAATGGCTCAAGAGCATATTGAAGCAGTACCTCAAGGAGGGTGAGGTTAGTCATGTAGACGAGTAAAATAGATGTCTATGTTGAGATTCGCGTATATATACGTATTAATTGATACGCGTTGACATCTGATCTGTGCATTGAATGGTTTATTTAGGTTGACATCGTAGAGCTTAATGTACACCCCGAATGCAAGTTGAACAAGAGCACACTAAGTACTATCACCAGAGTAAGGGTAAAGTGTATAACAGACTTTGTATATGACGACTCGGGAATGGGGGGACTGGTTGATTTTACTAGGTACATATTCAACCTTTTCATAAAGCGACTTCCCCAGGACCCGCTTAGCCGCTTTTTCGTTACAGAGAACCAATTCGATCTCCGAGAGATCAAGTTTTATACAACGGTAAGGTGATATGGGACATTAAATCAGATATGTGATTTTTTTTTCTTTATTTGACGAATTTTTAATGCTGTACGTTTATATGGATCAGGTGAAGCCAGATTTGAAAGAATTCAATAAAAGGCAGCTAGCGACGTCGGGGGAAAAAATTATATTACCAGTTCCAGAGTGCTATCACACTTATTATAGCCCTGCAAGCGGAACTGATGACAGCCCAGTGCCACCAGAATCAATGCTAGTATTGCAAGATTTGACCGAACCCAACTTCAAGAAAGTTGAGTTCTCGGAAGGATTAACGTTAGATGAAGCAAAGTCAGCAATGTGTGCCATCGCTTGCATACACGCCCACTCCCTGTCGATGGAATTCATAGATAAGCTATCTCTTCCCGAGCGTTATCCATTTCTTTTCCAAACGATAAAAGCAACGGATTCGTACCAGCAGTTAGTGGAGCGTAGTTTACCACTATTGACAGATTTTCTGAAGAATATACCAGAATTGGAGGTGGTCCTCAAAACTCTGCTAGTTTTGCGACCTCGTACCAAAGATATTATTTCGACCCTTCTTGCTCCGGAAAGTCCGCTGGCGTCAATAACTCACACCGATTTCTGGAGCAATAATCTGCTTTTTAACATAGGTCTTTTCCAAGATAAACAACCTGTGCCCTGCTACATTCTCGACTGGCAGATGGTCACTTACAGTCGGTCAACGAATGATCTCGCATTGTTGTTAGTGAGTTCGGTGCCCACCGAGATACGGCGCGAGCATACTGAAACACTTCTAAACACGTATTGGTCCAAATTGACCTGGACGTGCTCGCAACTTGGCCTAAATATCTCCAAGGATTTAGGTTACACTAGAGAGGATCTAGACAAGGATTACAGAAAGTCCCAACTGCTGGCGCTTTTACTTTGCATCGGATCAGTGAATATTGCACTCGGTAATCCCCGCACGGAACAACGACTGATCGATGTTCTCCATGATCTATATAATGATGGCATACTGACGGATGAGGCTATTATCGCGACAAACGAGACTGATTCTTAATTGTCGCTGCCACAATTAATATAGGCATCGACGAATTAATATTTCCGAACTGTGACTATAAGTGAAGAGTTTTACAAGTGAATAGATACTTCGATAGCCTATTTGTAGAACTTAAAGATGCAATCTTTATGCTCTTAATTCAAAGAAGGCTTAAGAGGATACTAAAGTTTACGAATTGAATAGTGACTTGCACACATATGATTTACAATACATACAATACACACAATTTATGAAACATCAATACATCATTACATTAATGTCATATGCGCACATACGAATAATTTTTGCATAAGCTTTTTGTATCGAATTAGATGTCTAAGTCTAAATTCTAAGGACTCAAACGTTGTTTTTTCGTGTAATCTACATGTTTGGAGACTTCAATTTTTTAAGTACGGACAGTTTTTATATCAAACATTATCACAACTTGACAACTTTAGAGACACCATATTATTAATCTAAGAAGTACTAAAAAAATTTGAATTAAAAAAAGTTTTGTGTTTTTGACATAAAATCCACACTATAGAGATGTATCAATGCGTGTAATTTAATTCTAGCAAAGGACAATTTCCAAATCTATAAAAGTAATACATATGAAAAGTTGTCACAAAATTATTACATTTAATCGATAAAAACAGAATGACTTTAGGATCCTCTTAAAGTCAATAACATGAAGAAGATAGTTGCAAAGAAGCACGACTCACGTCGGAAGAACACAGTGGACTTAAAAACTGGCGCTATTCGCGTGGTTTTGTCTCTTTGCGAGATAATAAAACCAGAGGGACAAAATGGGTCAAAATCGATATACTTAACAGATACGATAGATGTCTCAGTTATATTATTAATGTAAACTTGGACAACCTATCGACCATTATATTCCTTAAAAGATACAGTATAATGGCTACAGTATTTTAATGATTATTCACGCAAGACTCGCTTGCAATTTGATGAAAGTCTCAAAAGCAAAATAAAATCGAAAGCCAATTTTCCCCAGGAAAAACTGCGGAATAAAAATATCGATTTCTTAACAGACGCAGGCTTCTCTCTAATGTGGTTTTATCAGTTTGGTCTTCTGTTCGGATACAAATTGCTAATGAATTTTAATGCGCTGTGCCAAGTCATTAAAGATTTAGAGGCAAATAGTTGTGATATAATTATTAAAACGAAATCAACTAAATTCGTGGTTAATGATATATAAAATATATATCAAATAGAATATTTTCGTGATATACATGAAACATAATTATACATTCCATTTACCCGAATACGTCCCGTGATAAACTTCCGATAATTATTCCAACGAACGCACTGTTTTATTAACGCTATATACAATTATTATACTATCCATTTTCTCTGTATAAACAATATGAATAATAAAATATACTTCGATGTTATCACGAATAGCAAACAACATTCCTATTGCAATTTATGCAGACACACGTTCTTATATTTTTTGTCTTTCAGTCGTAAATATAGAGAATTTATGATGATTATATGAATTATTAATTCTCAATGTGGAATGAGCAATATTGGAGAAACGTTTAGAATAATGCTTAATTACGAAAATTTAGACAAAATCATACTGATATGTTAGTATCTTGCAAATACATTGAAAGTGTGACACACTTTAATTATAAAAAAACATTTAATAAACTTACTGATGCAGTGACTCCCCCTGCGATAAAGGCATTTCTCTTGTGCTTGTTGGCTTTCTCGTACCTCGTATACAATTTTTGTCCTACCCACACTGGTATACCTTAAACACAAAATATAAAATATTTGTAATAAGATATTTTTTTTCGATGCTATATATTTCTAATATCGCAACTTGTTAAATATAATTTAACTCGTTATATAACTTGTTTAATATAATTTAACTAACCTATAATCATGGCTGGAAATGCTATGCCAGCGACGAGACCAATTCCAATTGGTGCTCCCACTAAAGTTCCAAGTTGCCAAAGAATCTTTTTCTTTCTGGACCACGGCTTTTTACCCCAAAAGGTGCAGCCAGAAGGACTGTAATATAAAATAGAATGTTAAGTATGTTTGTTTAGATATATGCATTTATAATTTTATTCAAAACATTTTTATAGAACATACCTAAGATAATGAAGATCGCTGATCTCCTTCATACAAAGCCAACAAAATTCAGCACCGCAAACTGCACAAGTCATGTGATTGCAACTTCCATCGTCCATTTTGACAATCAAAACTTGACATCTGGGGCATGGTTTTATGTCGTCTCCTAAACACGGATTATAAATATAATTTTATATTAATTTTAAAAAATAGAGAATTAGTTCGTAACACTTACTGTGTTGAGAGTCAGTTTGACTGAAACTTAGCGAGGAACTCCGTTCATAATATTGAGAACGTTGCGCTCTGGCAGCATCGCATGTTTGATTAGGATGCCACCGTGCTTTACAATGATAACAAAAGTACGAGTCGCAACCTGGCCGTTCACAACGTAATTTTGGACACGAGGCGCAACCACTGGCGATTACAGCAAAACTACAGTCCGGGGCAGGGCACCATCTTGCATCAGGCTCTACGGCAAGTACTCTTCGAACCATAAAATCCTCATATTTTTCTAACTGCGTTTGGTCATTCAGAATCATCCGAATATCTGCAAAAATGTAACATAGAAGATTGTGAGCGATAGTAACTCGTAAATTTTACGAAAAGTAGTATTATAGTTAATATTATAGTTTTAAAGGCTCGGAAAGAATTTTTTTCAATTTTTCCGCGGATTTTTAAAATTCTTTTCCCATGGGTAAAAAAATTCATGTGTGTTCGTAAACCATTTGCTTCTTTTTGTAAAGAAAATGAATGCATACATTTAACTGAAATTAAATAAGGTCAGTATGTTATATCCCAGACAATACAAAAGTCTGAAAGACGTTGTAAAGACGCTCAAAAGACGTCTAGAAATATCTTTATGTCGTCTTTTGGACTTTTATGCTATCAGAGATATTCAGACGTTCAAAGAATTACAATGAATATATTATGGATAAGTATAATGTTAGAGTATAATATAGAGTATAATATATATAGAGTATAATGTTATCAAAATAGCCCGTAAAAAAGAGTGACTTTGATACACTTCAAAATTTACCAATTTTTAATTTTATAGCGGACTATTTACTGCTGTGTTGGAGAAACGTAATTTATAAACTTTTGTTAATGTTTTTCGTGACAGTAGTAATATGAGTAATAATATAAGTACGCCTATAAAACGCGTACGCTAATAAAATTTAAAATTGAAAAGTGTAATTGTATCATGATGACCAAGTCATCCTTTTTACAGATATGATTTTTTAACCCTAGGTCACCACACTTATTTTCAAATCTATATAGCTCACTATACTCCAGTCCGTGAGATGGACCGGAAATAGAAGGAAAAATAAACATTTTAACAAAAATATATTACATAACTTACATTACTTCCTAGATTACATTAATATGATGGACATTAAAAATTAGGTAGCATGTTATTTACACAGCAAAAACAATTTTTTGCAAAAAAATAACTTCCGAAAAAAACCGAAATTTTTCTGGTTTTTTTCATTGATTTGAAAAAAGCTGTTATTTTAAACTATAGTATATATAATGTTAAAACTATATAATTGTTACACGGAAAGAACGGTTTTGCTGAAGTATCTAAAAATGTAATTAGATACAGATCTGAAAAGAATTTTATTGGACTATTAAAATATGAAGGACGTTCAAGCATGATGAGCAATGCTGTAAAAAGGTTTGATATTCCACAACATCAGTTAGAGTGTCCTGTAATTATTGAGTGTCCTTCAATTAGTTTGATAGTCTAACAAAATTATTATTAGATCTATCTAAATATCTAGCTAAATTTTTAAATGCTTTAACAAAATTATTCTTTCTGTGTATACATATTTGTTATAATATACTTACCGTTTGGATGCAAGGGTTCTGAACACTCCGGGCAAGCGATATTAACTCTAGATTCAGAGATTTCCACTTTTAGATATTGTTGGAAACAATCATAACAACTGCGATGATGGCAAGACTGAATAATAGGAAAGAATTCTACTGGTAGTTCGGCCAAACATAATGGACATTCCATCAATCCATTCTCATTACTCTGAAATAAATGTAAAAGAAATTTTACAATGAATGACTTAGCGATAAGAAAATTCGTGACTTTTACTCGGCTCTTTTCGATATGGTATAAAAGTTATCTCGCTTCAAGCATACCTTCCCTGCAGAAGAAAGCACAGAACCTTTGCTGGAAGCACGCTGCAGGTCTATGTTGTGAAATTGAAAATGGCTCGAACCGTTGCTTACTCTGGCCTCTCCTTTTTCAACGTCCGCTCTACCGCTTGCTTGATCTTTAGCTGTAAAAATGTTTTCTATTTTGAAAAATTTTGTTCTTGCTTATTATTATATATATTATAATACACACAACTTGACAAAATTTAGAAGTTACCTCTTGCATTCCTATTACTTGAACTAGATGTTCTTGCAATACGACGACCAATCAGTGGACTGGAATACAATAATCTTCGCAGGGAAAATCGAGGAAATAATCTCCGGGGACGTGGTGGTGCACCGTTACAGCCACCCACACCATTTTCACTTTCTTTAAACATTCTGAGAGAAATTGAGAAACGTTATGCGTTGCTAGAGAATCATACTTCGCCTTGTAATGTTTAGAATGATGCGTTCTGCAATCAAAACAATAAATTGCAATTAATTAGGATATCTTGAAATTTTAATTAACGTGCGAGTTATTACTGAAATCTCTCTCTTTCTATATTAACTTGTAAGAATTTCTGACGAAAATGTATGAAATTACATTGCGTATGGATTAAAATTTTAACAGAGCTACCGATAAATGTGTGCAGTTGTTCAAACAAAACTTTATTGAGATATTGTACCGATTAAAGTGTTTTTCCTTCTTTTATGTGTATTATATAAATAGAATTACGTTATATATGATACATGGAATATCAGACCTATTAATCATATAGCGTGATTATGTTCCAACAAACTTCGGATTGCACGCGTGATCATGACAATGATTTCGCTTATTCATTGCCAAGTGATTCATTGCAATGATAATTGAGAACTTAATGAATATCGTGTCTTCATCGAGAGATGTTAAGAATAAATTATTCACATTCAGGCCGCGTTATAGACTATATTAAGACGAAAATAAAACCAAGTCGATCGGCGAATACAATAAACTGGGCAAGCGTATACACGAATAAATTGTTGGAACTATTACACTATTTAAAATAATGTTTTACGAGAGACGGAAACTTCGAGCAATTATACATATATATATATATATATACACATATACACATATATATATAATATTTTCAACAAAAAATATGAATTTAATACGAAAGTAACACAATCATTTCTTAAATCCCGGTCACAAAATGTTGAAGCGAGTTAAGCGAAAACGTACCCAGAGAGAACACGTTGTCTCAGTCTGACAGATTTATTTGCTATGCGTTCTTGGTAGCCGATCTCACAAGCACGATTTCATACCTTGAAAGAATGGCGGGGACGGGTTTTTTAGTTTTTTTTTTATTCCTATTGCGATACCCTGCGATATGTCACTGCGCGGCCATCCGTATTTTTAACAAGTTTTTGTTCAAACGAATCTCCCGCTTTCTCCGAGAAAAGAACGATACAAGTCGAATCGCATAAACGCGATGATCATCGGCGATTTCACTGCGTGTCTATGGGATGCATCAATTATCCGGCGTGTTGCAATATTTAAAAGTCATGCAATATGTACGAAATTTCGACACGCTCTCGATTCATGAAGGAGAGATCGTGTATCTTTCTCTTTTTCTTTTCTATCTATACGCAAGGTACGCATATTTCAGATTGTATCACGCTTATCTTTTAAAACGACTCTGCTGATACAAAACGCATTGTCTTGCTTAAGCACGAATTGTTTTTCTTTTGTATCGTGTTACACGATCGAATGACGCTTGACAACAAAAATCGAACGACTATTAAATCAAAGTCTCGAGAACATCGTTAAAAAATAAGGCTATTAAACCCAATTAAATCCATTTATGTATTCATAATTTATCAAAATCTGTCGAGTTCTGACATTATATAAACAAAATTAAATTCTTAATTAATATGTATTACAAGTAATGTAAAATCAATATTAATGATACAAATAATATGATATAAATATATAAATAAAATCTCACAATTAAATGATGTTTACCAGTGAAGTCTACTTGAGAATATCATTTAAAAGTATAAAATTTTATTATTCATTTAGGTATTCGTAATTTAATTTATCAAAATATTTTAGGTTCTAGAAAATCAAGTTCTTAGTTAATATGAAATGATATAAAACAAATGATATAAAATCAAGTGGTATGAATATTAATGATACAAATAACATGTATACTGATATAAATATAAAATATAGGTAAGATCTCACAATAGAATAATGTTTGGCAACAAAATCGAACGACTGATTTAATTTAAAAATCTCTTGAGTGTTGTAACATTACATAAATAAAATTAAGTTCTTAATTAATATGACATTCAAATTACATAAAATCGACATTAATGATATATATAACAACACGAATATAAATGAAAAATATAGATAAGATCTCACAATAAAATGTTTTGGCAGCAAAATCGAAAACGACTGTTAAAAAATTTACTTGAAAATATCATTGAAAAGTAAGACTTTATTATTTATTTATGCATTCGTAATTTTATTTGTCAAAATATTTTAAGTTCTAACATTAAACAAACAAAATCAAGTTCTAAATATGAAACGCAAATGATATAAAATGAATATTAATAATGTAAATAATAATAAAAATACGAATATTAATATAATATACGGATAAGATTTCACAGAAGTAGTCTCTTATGACGACGATGACGTCATCCTTATATTTTCCTATTTCAATAGAGTCGCTATTCTCTTCGGATTAACAAAATCAAATTCGGATAAACTCACTGCTCAATGATTTACGACAATAAAACTTAACAGCCGCAGATATCGGATCGAAGTTAGTCACGACGCAGCTCGCTTAGGCATCTCTATCGAGACGATTTAAACGTGGCATCGTCCATCGCGAAAGAGTCGTCAAAGACGCAGCCGAGAATCGCGACAAGAAATCGTCAAACGCGGACCATCTCGGGATCTCGCGTTCGCGCGTCGATCATCTGATGGCCACTGGCGTATACGTGATTGTTGAACGAATGTACGTATTTGCGTGCATGCGTACGTGCGCGTGCGACGCGGTGAGACTCGCACTTTCGACGACTCTGTTTACTCGTCGGAACGCTCGTCACATCGTCAACACGCGTTAACGAGCGCCACGGGCCGACGGACGCGATGCACCCTTTTTTCTTTTTCTCCGCGAAAGAGATGCTCTGAAATATCCTAGGTAAGGAAAACCCCCGCGGCGAAGGAAAACCCCGTCGCTCGCGAAAACGCCTCGCACGTACCGATGACTGGCACTCACTGGTGCAGCAGGTGCGAAGGTGACGAGAGACCGCGTCTCTCCCACGACGGGCAACGCGTGGTCGCCGTCGTGCGTCGTTGCCGAGAAAAACGTACCTCCGCCGTGCCGTCGAGCCGTAGGCCGGTCGTTCGCCAAGGTGAACACGATTCGTCGCAGACCACCGGGTCGTGCGACACTGGCCGAATATCCGCGCAATTTATTGGTTAAGGATGTTCTCTTTGACACAACAGCTGACTGCTCCGTCGGACGTCGGATGACGGTGCTGCGTGAAGGACTCTGGAGGTAGTCGCGACTGCGAAACGCGCGACAGCGGCGCCACCAGGCGGCGGTGGTCGGCGTTACGCATGCACATACCCGGGAGAATTTAAAAACGCGGCAGCCACGCAAATCAATTAAAATAGATTCCTGGATTAAATAAGGATCACATTTCATTTATTTTATATGATAAATATGTATTATAACGTTTTCTCCTTCAATTTTTTTATACATTTGTAAATTTGTGTATTTTCATGTGAAGGATATGTCCTGAGAAATTAATGTCGCTCAAGTCCCATTTCCTTTAATTTCAAAGCTTTTTAATTTCACAGTCGGTAATTAGAAAAATGATAAGAATGTATAATGGTCGGTATTCATAGTCGATTCTTATTTCAAGATCATCTTAAGTAATGTCTTAAGATGCTGATACGGCTGTCTGATTGGTTGATGGCATCTTAAGATGGTACTTAAGACGATCTTAAATATAAGAACGGACTATGAATACCGGTCTAAGATGGTCCGCGCATGCTCATTAGTAATTTTTTCTCAGTATTTTAAAGAAATGTTTCGAACTTTAATCTTACATTTAAAAAATGAGAAAATTATAATTTTAAATCAGAAAATATTGTTATATTATTTAAATTATATAAGAAACTAATTTATTTTTAATTCTTATTTTTAATTAATGAAAGTTAAAAAATATTTATTTTCTTACAGCTATAAATTATTATTTTTCTAGTTACTAACATTAAAAAAAAGATTTAAGCGATAATTTTCCTTTTTAGAATATATTCTACGCATGAAAATGCACAAATTTATTACAAACTTACAGGAAAATCGGAAAAGAAGGTGTTATATTGTATATTTATCCTTTATATTTTCAAAACTTTAATAGAGTTCGTAAAATAGTAGAATTTTAAAAACTTTATTGCTATTAAATAGAATTTTTTAAAAATAAAATAACTTAAGTGGGCCTTATTCAAATATCTTACATAATACATGTAGTAATATATAGAGCATGCGTTTAGATAATCAATGAATATCGTTCGATCAAATACTTATTGCTATGATAAATTCAGTTCGATAGATGACTTTTGTAAATTGATAACGATGAATAGTTCGAAACTTTGACTATGTAATCAAAGGTTCAAAACACATATGAAATATCATTGCAACAGTAAACCAGTCTAATTTGCATACATAAATTTACATTTTGTTTTTATTCATAGGTAAAAAACTAATTATCATAATTACCGAAATCTTCTAGAAATTCTTTATGTATTTTGATAAAAAATGTAATTTTATATATAATAAATGACAGTTGTAGAAATTTTATTTTAGTTAACGATTGGAAAAAAGCCCGTATGACTAGTACAGACTAGTATCGATATAAGAGCTGATGCAAGAACTAGTTAATGTTTATGCGGTCGTATACTATATACATGCGAAACTTTTGCTTTGCGTATATATTATATTGATACAATAACAGGTTTGCAAATTTCCATGCTCTATTACGTCTGTATGCATTTTTAGATTTACATATTATTTCGCGAAATGTACTTACAAAAAATATCGACATGACACGTAATATTTTAGTTTATCGATTTGAGTCATATATCAATAATAATACCTAGTATATATGATAATAAGTTGGAAATGAACTGGAAATAAGCAGTATTATAAGTAATTGATCATTTAAAAGTATTAAAGATAAGATAAATTACGTAAACTATGTAAATGTCTTTATATGTAATGTATTATGTAAATTAGGTATTTCTTAAAAACAAAAGTTTTTCAAATAATTTAATTTGTCAAAAGATACTTCTCTTTGGATTTGAATCAATACGCAAATAAAAATCAAAATTAAAAATAGAAAGAATATATAATTTACATTATATAATGACTAGTAAAATGCCTTTAGGTTATAATTTTGGGGCAATTTTTAAATTGCACTAATGATCTGTGCAACCTGAACGTCGATATACACNGTACACCGCCAGTACTAAAAATCTATAGTTGTCATTACGTGTACTATAGATTTTTATAGTACTGACAGTGAATTTTAGAACGCAAATGTTCTCACTTTGAAAATTCTCTTGCTAGAATAAATGGTAATTTTGAAGTTGAGACTAAGAACAATCTCAGCTCATTCTCATTATTGTTCACATTATTTTAGATAATTTAGAAAAAAATAACTTCTTTTATCTAAAATAAAAATGAAAATAATATGTATTATAATAATCTAGATATAGATAAAATGAAGTTGTTTCTTTATCTAGACGATTATTTATTAGGTTGGCAAAAAT
>QKQZ01037200.1:0-97936 GCA_003595255.1 Solenopsis fugax
AAAAAACATACCTTGATAAACCTACCCTAATAAACCTTGAGCCTTTATGACTCATCTTCTTTATCTAAGACATTTTTCTAAATATCCGCTCCACTATCAATTATTAATTCTATTCAAACAAACATGTTTTACCTATCGATTCTTACATTTTTTTTTCCTTCTTTGTAAGGAACCGTATCAACAGATATTTCCAAGAGCTATTATTAGAACAACGGATATTTCCAACAGATATTATTAGAACGTCTGGCGATGTTGATTTATGTTTTACAGAATGTTCTATCTTTTTTAAATAAAGATTCCTCAGTTCTTAGTCGTCGCTTGTAGTGAAAAGAGAATAAAAGAAGAGACAGATGTCGATTTCCTCACAACCAGATATTACGTAGCATCTCGTTCGTATAACAGTACGCGCTACATCAAGTAGCTTCAGTCTTCTGTAATTCGCATCTCTCATTACGATGCTTGTCCCGTCTTGTAATACGAGGTCTCCCGACTGCGAATCGAGCGTCCGCCGGGTATCTAGATAGGTAACGTCGTCTACGACCGCGGTACCCGGTCCGTAATCCCGGAATGAAACTTGCCGCAGTTGCCTTGGCACCGTGGGTTATCGTGACGCGATGCCTCGAAGCGGAAGAGATACACGACGAGACGCGGCGAGACCCTGAAACCTTGAGAGGAATGTCCGATTAAATGACGTCTGGATATTCGTGCGGCGCGCTCGCCCTACGGCGGCGTGGAGCGTTTCGCCAAAGCGATTACGCGACGGCACGGTTTAACTTTCGGCCGAGTTACTCGATATAAAGTTGGCCTCGAGTTCGCGCTCGCTTCCGCTGCTAATTTTCGAGGAAGTAGTTCTCTCAGCCCGCCGATATTGACGCGTCCGATATCATTGTTGCGAGAAAATTATGGTAACGATATGCATCGATGACACGATGTAGAAACACAATTGAAAAATTGATCGTTAGTTTCCGTCGAGTAATAAGCTTTCAGACTGGTTATTTTTAGCGTGTTATATTTAAAGATAATTAAACCGTATACAGCTGTTGCTGAAAATAACTATCGAGAGATAGTAATAGAACATATTGACGTTAATCATTCCTGAACTATTCGATTTGTCAAATTGAACAGTTCGAATGTGACTTTATCAAATATGAAACAAAACACAGTAAAAACCTTTTGTGTTTCTAAAGCTTTTTTTATGGTGCCGCTTTTTTCAATTTCGAAAGTTAATAAAGATCCTATTCATGCGTATTAACCATTAACGAACTAATTAATAAGATTGCGGAAAAGCAGCCGCACCGGTGTCGAAAATCGATTGCGGTGGGGCGAGTCAATGACTTTTCACGAAGCGTTAATTCATACTCGATGCAGATTTAGCTATTCACTGTTTGTGTTACGTGCGGTAACGGATATTTCGCGTAAACGAGTGCGAACTGATCGTACGCGATTGTGTAGCTGAAAATTGTTACATTTTCAACACCGATGTAGGCGAGTCGCCCATTGTAACGCATCACACCGCTCGTTTCAGTCAAGCCGATGAGTTATTAAATGTCCAGGTGTTATTTCGCTAATTACGTGGCATAATCACGTGACAAACGTCACGCTAAATGAAATTTCCCGGGTGTGTAATAACAGATCCCCGCGTCGCACAATCACGCGCTCGTGAATTTACATGTTTCCGCAACCGGTAGTTACCAAACACGCTTCTCAATTGAAGAGGTAAAATGGACATCAATGTGAAACATCGTGTAACATATCTCATTGACATTAAGATTAAGCGAGTCGTTACGATACTATGTCTCAGTTCTATTTGGAATATCTGTAGAACTCTGAATCACATAAGAATACTCGATTAATATAATGATAAATATTAATTATACGTGATAAAACTGTGAATATTAATTGTCGTATCGCGACTCGGCGTCTAGAAATATTATGGAGTTCAATATTACGTAACAGGAACGCGATCGTGCCTTGGAAGTGCCTCATTTCTTTTGAAAATGTTACTCTTTCGCTCATTTACTCTTTCGATTAGTTGCCAATCGAACTGCCACGCGTCGTTTTGTTTCATTTCGTATAGCGTTCACGATAGGTCAATTTGAGTCACTCCGCGTCTCGACTGCACCAATAAGACCATGAAGAATCGCGCGTTCTAGAAACGAAGGAAGGATAATCCGTTTGAAATTAACCTTAAATCATCCTCTCTCCCCTAATCCAGGCCGGAGAGGAGGCTCGTGAAATGGTCGATCGAATCCAATCGAGAGATCGTAATATCTCCGCTAGATATCTATCGAGGAAGCGACCAGTCATGTGGGCCGACCAGAGTCCACCTTTTTCCTTGTTCCGTGGACGGCCGAAGGTCGCCGGATCGATTTGCCTCTCCTTTGAAATGGCCAAATGGTCGGAATCGGCCGGAATCGACGGCGCTTCGTTCCGTCGAGATAATGGATGTTTACCCGTCACGTGACAATGTCCGCTGTCGCATTGTGCCGAGCTGCCGGAAGTGACGGCCGCCGTTGCTTCTCGGAAAGCCGTGGAAAACTGTTTTCTCGGTATAAAAAAAAAGGGGGAGGCTATATGTTCCGCGAGATCCTGGCTCCCGGACGAGGCGAGCCCCGTCTAATTACCAACCGACGAACTGTAACTGATTGCGCTAAAACAATTAAGGAACGTGACTCAGTTGGCTGGAATCTCCTGCAGGAACGCGTTAGACATACGTACGGCGAAGAGAAACACCTTATCCGTTGGAGATCTTATCCCATTATGCTCGTCTGAGTCCCAAGTCCTCATTCATCCTCTGGCGTCTCACTCCGCACCAGAGACGATTTGAGAGAGACGTAGGATCGTAGTAGAAACTCATTCTTGGTATTGATCGCTACTCTTTCAAAATTCTACGCTCGTTGATGAAGTCATTAAAATGTATCAGCAATTTCCTGGCTCTCGGATGATACCCTTTGTACTATATTGATATTTTGTAGATGCGTATCAAAGAGAAAGGAGTATCGAAAGGAGATGTTTTGAAGGAGTTGCCGGATAAAAGATTATCAGATTCGATTTCTTAAAGCTTATACGTCGTGCCGCATGCGTTCATCGTGTTTATCATCTAACATGCAAACAATAATGTAACAAAATTGATTCGTTGCAACGCAAATTAAAGCAGAGGCACGGTTAAAGCCATATATTATGCGATTATAAATTTCGGCCGCGTCAATATTCATTTTCGTGGATAACGATAGCGTAAGATCTATTTTATAGCGACCGATAAATCTTTTATATTGATCAATATGGCGCCATCGGTCTCGCATTAAATAACAATATTTACGATCAAACGTACCGCGGCAATAAAGATTAAACAATCGAAATGGGCTGAGCGGAGGAGGCCTTTATCTCTCATCCAAAATTTCGAAAGCCAAATTGCGAGGCGCCCGCGGCCCCGCTATTAATGCGCATACATATATAATCTATAAATCGCATGTGTTTAATGAATTTTTCGTTAATATCGGCAATTCAATCTGCAAATAGAGCCGGATCCGTTTTGTCATGCAGCGCAATTCGAATTTATAACTCGCCCGATGCTTTGACGTATCGTACCGCATTGGTTGTTTGCACGCGTTGGCGGATGCGTGTATGAATACACGTACGCGCGTTGGACTACATTCGGACGTTCGGTATCGTATCCATTACATCGCGGTGGTTGCCGTCATGGAAAATATTGACGACTTTTATCGTTGGCGTCTCTGGCCAGAGAGAGTGAGAGAGAGAGGAACAGAGGGGATGTGTCTACGTCCCTCACTAATTGGGAAAAGTAAAAAAGATCGATTGCAGATAAATGGCGACAGTAGAATATTAATTATTTGTGTCGATCAGTTTTGATGTATCTTTTCCTTTTTTTAATATTTATAACGGTTTCGCTTTATTTCAAATTTTTATGTCTCAAGCAGGGCTTTAATTTCTATCGTTGGATTTTTATTAGTGCATTATATATTTTAAATATATTTTTGTTATCTTTGTTAAAACACATAAATTATTGATGTATAACCTAAATTGTGTGATGGTATATTTAAAAAAAATTTTTGATACATTTTCTATAAAGTTTAAAGTGACTAAATTATGAGAGATTTTTATTAACGGGTTTATACGTAATTAGGCAACAAATTTTTTAGCGCAACGTTGAAAAGATTTTATTTTTGCATTATGCGCTGTACATTATCATGGTGTAATCCTCGCGTAGGATTATTGTTGTATTAATCGCAAGTTATGAGATGCAAGCAATTTTCGTGCTTGCAGGATAATCTTGCCAACTTAGGCAATTACACACAAAGGGTAAAATTAACCGCGTGTCATCCTCACCTTAATTAAATTACTTCCCTAAGATTAATTGCTTTCTCTACAGCCCCTACACTACTTAATACATCATTTAAGCTAATTCGAGTATCCTAAATGATGTTCATCGCAAAATAAAGATCACTTAGGGGTTAAATAGACGTAAATAATCTATTATACTTTTTTTATTTAAAAAGTCAATAATAAAAATATTATCTTAAAAAATATATATATGTAACAGTGTCATATCACAAATAATTAATAAAAAATAGGGATAAGATAAAACATCAATTAATTGAAATCCGATTAAATCGATTGTGATGAAAATTTTCTGAGATTATCTTTTAATAATTAAGCGCTAATTGCACGTTTAAAATCGAAGATTATTATTCAACTTTAAAAAATTAGGAGAAAGAAGAATATTATCTCTGGAATATGATCGTCCGAATTACTTTATTTGCATTTTTGGATTGAATAATTAAGATATTGGCAAATATCGTTTATACGGCACAGAATTTCGTTACGAGGGATTATTCAATATGCCATCAGCGGTCGTATCGTGTTTTGTTCTGATGCTCATCGCGTGTTTGCCAATTTTTTTTTTTCGTAATCCTGTTCTTCGCTGTGCCGGCAAAATTTCCAACCGAATCCATAAGCTACGGTGTGCGTCGCACGGTTGTTTAACATCGGCCCATCGATGACAATTTATTATTACAGGCTACACCGCTATTGCGCGTAATCTGCGTCACATTTTACCGGCTTTCTCTCTTTCTCCCTCCCCTTTCTATCCATCTATCTATCGGTTTACCTATCTCTTTCTCGCGCCATTCGCGAAGCTCGTTTCGTTGAAACCTTCCAATGCCCGTCGGCGTAACATGGCGCCCGTGTATAAGCGTGAACCCTTTAATTACGCTTTTATCTGATGCGTGGCGTAATGATGTTGCAAGCGCGCGGAATCGCGATGTATAATGTGACCGGTGCACGATCGCGCATGAAAACCGCATACGACACGCGGATGTGCAGCACGAGCCTAAGGTTGTATAGAAAACGGGACGATGCACCGAATTGAGGGTTCACGAAATCCGGAAGCGACGACAAAATGGATCTTTTCATTGATGTATACTTACGACCAGACGTGCGCTTTGGCGTAATGGGTAACGTGAACTCCGAGCGCGTTTATCGGGCTCGTATCTCGTCCCAGGATTAAGCCAGAAATCGGACATGTCCACCGATTGAGCAAAGAAACATTACGTTGCAGGCATCGAGTTTAGTTTATGGATATAAAGTCTAATTGACATTTCTGCTTTGCAATTCTGGTGCATGTATGTCATTGTCCGCGACTGGCGTTTTACCGATATGGAAAAAGTCGTATCTATAGCCAGACGCGTTGAAACAGTTAAAACTACCGTTGCTCCAGATATTGCAGGTTTCTATTTATATCAATGAATGATATTATAAGCGACATTTTCTTCTCGTATTTATAATAAACAGCTACAAAACATATAAATATCAACAATATCTCTGATTGAATATTATAATATTATGACAACTAGTCTCGCACTATGCTATTTATTGTCTTTTCAATCTATAAGATTACTAATTAAATTAGTGAGATGATGAAAACTGATCTGCAGTTTTTAATATAGCTCCACGTCACGGATAATCGATATTTTATATAATTCAGTATTAACAATACACAATCTCATAATTAATTAAATAAAACTGTTTCAATTACATAATGGATCAACGTTATTTTCTGAATCGCGTTTTATAATAATTGTTTCCTATAAAAAGGAATTTCTTTATTTTATATATTAAATTTAAAAAAAGTAGAAGATATATCTTTTAATATCTAATGACAATCGCGTTTCTTTTGCTTCACGCGAGTTATTTTCTTCGTTACTCTTTTTATCTTATTTCTATCTTAAGCTTCACAGCAAGTATAACTCATATGTAACATATGTCACGTTCCCGTATCATGATGAGGAGCTAAAATTGTTGAATATCTATCTTTTATTTTTAGTGAATTTAATATTCATCGTTATGAAAACCTCATTTAGACATTTATGAATATGACAACATTTGCACTCGTTACTCTCCAGCATTTTTATTTATTATTTCAAATCAGCAATATGAGATCGCGTATGACACATTTGCACACTCGAAATAGAATAAAAATTTACGCTACAAAATATATTTGGAATATAATTTTGTATCGAGAATAGCATGGGGAATATTTACTATTTTAAACAGTTTTTTTATTTCCACTTCTCTAATTTTTTTTTCTTAACATTTGTACTGAATATTAAATGATATATGCCGTAAAAAATGTATTTTACGTAGAAATACATTAGAAGAGAATTATCGATATAAATAATAACAATAATATTAATAACAATTTGTTTCAACTCGTCATTTTTCTGGGGAAGACGCTGTAAAAAAAAAAAATTTGAAAGTACACTTTTCATTTAATTTTCACGCCATCGTTTTATCATTGTGGCGTAGGTAATACCACTCGCCCGCAAGGAATAACTGTGCGTAAGTATTGATCGTTACACACACTGTTACACTCCGAAGAACCAATAATAGCTGTTCGACATTGGATGGGTAATCACTACTTGAAATACTTTTATTTTTCATTTTCTTGTTTCTTATCGCAGTCGATTTCTTGTCCTTTCTGGTGTAAAAAGCGCAATATTATTTATCTTAATTACTTATTTTAAGATAGGTACAAAAGAAATTTCCTTGTAGATTTATATCTAAATTGTTTTTATAAGAAGAATGTTTCTTTCCGAACAAATTACTTTATTATTGTCAGGGAATTAATTTTAAACCTTACACTAATTCTAATTAAAGCTGCAATAAGCTGAATAACATAAATGTTTTATTTGTAAAAGTAACTACAAATAATTTCAAGCTATTTCTACAGTTTAACTTCCCACAATCTGTATGCTTTTTCAATTATGCATGTGTCGAAAATCTTTGTAAAATATTTGCACATAGCAAACATATGTAGTCAATGGTAATAGCTTTGCTTTTTGGAAACACCGCTTCATAAATAATTTTTTCACGGGCCCTGTAAATCCTTCAATACAGAAGAAAGCATCTTTCCCGCTTACGCTTCTCTTGATCCCTGTTTTCCTAGTGTGGTAACGAGGACAAGTCGTTCCTCGTTAAGGAGAAAGCCTTGGGAATAGAGGGTTTTGAAGCAACCAGTGAAGTTGGTAGCCACGGAATCCTTGGCGAAAGATTACCTTTATTTTACCCTTTTCGTATTTTGTTTCCGACTCTTGCTATTTTCCCCGTTTCTCTTTCATTCTCTATTATATCAATCCCACTGGCACTTGTTTTTCCAACTAGTATATGGTGATTTCTTCGTTTTGCAACACGTTTAGTATCAAACATACTCGTATTTCGAAATTGAAAGCTGAGTTGAGTATAAAAATAATACCGATAGAAGTTTACAGTTAAATGTAAAAATAAAATTCGCTCTCTTGGAGGTTTAGCTTAACTGCGACGTATACGGGGGCGCGGCGCGGTGTACTCGTGCCGATATTTATCAAGAACGAACAATAGTTTTCTCGTATTTGCATTTCCGAGAAAAACAGGTAACGGCTGTTGCATACAGCTAATACGCCCAACGCATATGAAATGCACTTGACAGTTCCGCCTTTCTTTCTCGTAAAAATGCGAGAACCGTAGCGGAGGGGGAGGGGAGGGGGANGGGAGGGGAGGGGGAGGGGGAGGTGAGACTTCGTGATTTTCGTTCATCGAACAACGCGATATCTGCATAATGCGTGGTTTGTCCACGGGTTCTCATGGGGCGGCGCAGGTGTAACGAGGATGCATCAGATCCCTTCGTGCGAAGGAACGTGATATTCGTAGCACGCCTTGTCCTCCATTATCGTTGCCCGAACACGTTTTTCATCGAGGCGATCGCGGTACCTCCCGCCTTTCACACCTTTCTGCCATGTCCCTCGCCGCAGGTTGCTCAAACAAACGCAAAAAAGAACGGACGCTAAAATATTTCAGATGAATCACGGCGATAACAATCCGCGCGTACGAAAAACCAACAAAAACGACGCTGTGGAATTTCATCTTGATATCGCTTCGTGAATTATATCGCACCGTTGACCGTGCAGTTTTAACGTTACGTTTAATTATGCAATAGTTGGTCTGCGAAGTTGTAATGGCAGTTTCTGAGAGTTACGGCAATATGAGTGATAAAGCAGCAATGAATTTTGATGTACGAGGTTTTTCGGCAAAAACAGAAATTCTCATACGAACATATGGCGGGTAGAGTCGGCAAGTGATATCTCGGGGAAACGTAAGTGTGAAACGTGGCGTAGGTTGATGTTAAACTTGATTTCGGCTTCACGAAAGTTCGCCCGAGTTTTGCTACTTCTCCAGAAGTAATTCATAACTTTTACCGCGGCCCAGTTCAATAACGTCTGCTCCGCTAGCGCGCGGTTCATACTGATAATTCATTTTAAAATAGTTCATAACTAAAAACCAAAGGGATACAGCGTCCGAGAACATTCGACGCTAAATCAGGAAACTTCCGGACGCAAAAGACGGGAATCTCGTAAAATTACATTAGGGCAGTCATTTTCCTCCTCTGATTGCGGCCGGGGGGTTCTGGAAATTGCACGGAGTAATGGATATTCAGGAACACTCCCGCCTCGGCATACCTGGTCTCCAGAAAGTTAAGAAAAACTTGCTCTGCCCACATAATTCCGGGAATCCGCGCCGATTCGCCGTCTCTCCCGTCTATATTTTTTTTTTCCCGATGATCGTTCCGGAACGAAGGGGGAAAAAATTGCGCGGAGATACACGCCGATAGACGCCGACAAACGGATCTGAAAACGCGAGACAGAATTTTCCGTCTCTCCGAAAGACGGTGGTTCGATAGATCGTAATAACTATCCTTATCCAACACGTTTCGCACAGTACGGAACGCCGCGCCGCGCCGTCCACTTCGCGTAAACACCGGCATAAATTCCGGAACGGCTCTTCCCCGTTCCCTCTGCGCCATTCGCGCGAGCGTTACATCCCCGGCCATCTCGCTCTGTTACGGGACCATCGAGTGTTTCTCACCCTCTACTTAGCCAACCCGCTCGTTTCTTTCGGGCGAAACAAACGAACGGGCGGTTTTCCATTTCCCCGATCGATTTTGCCGATAATGGCGACAATAGTGGAAATAGTGAGAGCCATTAGTCCGGTGATTAATGACGCGCTTATGATCGAACGGGAGCGCCGCGCTTTCGCGTCCCGATGCTCGCCTCTACTTCACCAGAGAGATTTTACGAATCTGGGTTCTTTCACAACACCGGCAAGAGAGCATTATTGTGACTCTGCGAAAATCACAGTAATAAGAGACACGGGACCATTATTCACACGGATGTCTTAGCGGGCGAGTGATTTGCGAGCACAATAGACAGCGGGAAACGCGCGATGGCGAGATTATTTGTTAAATGGTACGGTAAGAAAAGAAGCGCGCGGCTAAATCGCGCTCATGTCGAAGTGCATGTAGTTTATCGTATCTTTGAACGAGCATTTTACCACATGCATATTTTTAACGTATTTTAGAGAGCTGGTTTAACGAGTCTCGAATATAATCAAGAAAAATTGTTCAAGTGTTTTTATTTTTTTTTTTATTTTTTTTTTTTACGCAAATACATAATTGAAAAAGGTGTGCTTGATATTACTGAAGAGGACGAAGCACTTTCCTCGGTGCGCGCCGTTGTGTATTGATCGCTGCCGCAATCGTCATTAAAGTTCGATCACGTATAAAGATAGAAATTAAAATAGTTATCAAAGCAACGGGAGGGCGTGCAATTAAGACATCCGAATTGGAGTCCGCTCTCAGATCCGCGCGCGGTATAATCGATTGCCTTTGTGGCACCTGTCGAATGGCGGGTAAAACCCGATTTTCAGATCCCATTGAGAGACGCGAGAGCGTTGGTGGTCGGGAAGACGAGAAGGCAGTGTGACTGACAGGCTTCATGGTTTATTCGACAAGTCGAAGAGTACACAGGGAAGCCTATAACATCGTATCCAGCTTGCGCTTTGGGTTAACAGCCTGGGTGTCCGACGATGTACCATGATGCATGACGCGGTGTCGAGTTCCAATTCGCCGGGCATCCATGAAAGCAGGCTCTGTGCCCGATGTAAAATATCGGCGATTCGGGATGAAACGAAGCACGCAGCGTCGAGCTTGTGTGCATGCGGTAGATGAGGACCGCCGATTACGCCTCTTTGAACGATTACTTTTAACTCGGTGTGCAAGCGGACGGTTTTACGGCTAAGTAACACGTGTGCGTATTGTTAATACGGAAAATATTAACGTTATACATCAACGATGCTCTTTTGACGTGGAATAAGCGAAACGCGTTGTGGCTAATATTTCGAAAAATCAAGGGATACAAAGGACAAGGAGGGAAAACCTATCTGTGAGGAAATATTTCTTTAACCAGCAATAAAAAGGCCTATGCATTTTATTCTGTATATCAAGAGCTATTTTCAATGGGATGTTAACTCACTGGACTCGGATCAATGATTCGAGAATCGATTACGTGTCACTACACTTCGTGAAATCGATCGGAGCTGTGTCCTTTAAATAATGTTTGCGCTTTCGTGATTATCCAAATACACTCCTGCGGTAGAAACGTAACGTCGATTTATATTTTATGGCTCACTAAACATTTATTTGCACAAATATTTTAGATCAATGTTGCATCAATTAGAATGTACAGCTTTACCAAGGTTGCGAAACGTTAGACAAATAGCGACATCCATCAATTATGGTTGGCTTCGGATATCGATGTAATTAGGATGCACAAACGTTATTAAATATTGTTTATTATCGCGTATCGATTTTCTGTATCCTCGCATGAATAACGTAATAAAATCTAATGTATAATCACAAATTAATATATTTGTAATAAAATTTGTAATAAAATATGAAAATAGCTATTAACATAACAATGCATCTAAATATCATTTAATGCGGTCATTAACCACATTTTGATACATCGATTAATAATGAATAAAATAATGAATTGAAGAGTTGGTGAGAGAGAAGCGCCTCTTTTATCGTGTCTATTTTAATAATATTATTCTTGTCATTACATCTAAAAAGTGAATGCGATATTATAGGCAGGATATTACAGGTATCCAATTACGAAAAGAGTAATTGGGTTTTCGAGAGAAAATATTAGCTTATAATTTCTACAAATCTTACAATAACGCTCGTTGGATCAACAAAATAATCATGTAAGAGGTTCAAGTATGATGAACAATGCCGCAAAAAGTTTTTAATTTTAGCAACCAGCTCGAGCATCCTACATAATTATTTTGGCGATTTAATAAAATTACTTTGATATCTTTATCTAGCTAAATTTTTTAGATGCTTCAGCAAAATATAATTTTTTTTCCGTGTAGTTACGAAAATAAAAACCATTTTATACATTGTATAACGTCACATAAATTTTAGTTGCACATTTTATCACGTAATATTAAAATCCGAGACGAACGAAAAGTCTGAAAACGTTTAAGTGAACTTTTAAAATCATTGTATGATGAATGAGAATATAACGATATAGGACACTTATATGGGAACATTCTTGAACATTCAAAGCGGATTTAGGAAGGGTACCTTCGTAGATACCTACTCGATGAGGATTAGGAAGTGATTTGCAGGCGATTGCCGATAGCGATGGAAACACGAAAGCCGGAATTTATCGTGATTGGAGCGAGTTCTCGTAGAGAGAGTCATGAAGCTTCGAGGGTCGTTATCTCGTGCATGCGCTAGATACGCACGAACTATCAGTTTTCATGAACACACTCTATGATCTAAGTACATGCGCTTTCATTTCTTGGAGGACATATTTATCGTTATTTGCAATATCCTCCTTCAACAAGTGCACGCGAGTTCTATAGATCTTGAAGGGGTCTATAGATTCGGTGGGAAAAGTCCGAAGTCTCGGAAATAGCAGGACATAATCAGCTTCAATAGGGGACTCATCCGTGATGCGTTTAACTAGGAAGCATTGCGCTTTTACATTCCGCGTTCGTTTTTTGTCGATGAAATCTACGTTCCGATAGCCAGAGTTCGATTCTTTCGCAAGAATTTCTTTTCCTGTCGCGAAGCCTCATTAATTTTGTAAGAGTGGAGTGTAACGACCCTGGCATTCCATCCCACTACCGACTTTCGCACGTTCTCTCGATGTCCTGCCGAAAATCTTACGTTCACGCACATCCACACCTGGACCGCGGCGGCGATTATGGCGACTCATTAGCTGCGCCTGTAAATCATAGCGGCCTCCGCAACGGGGACGGGAGATGCGCGCCGAATGTGGGAGTTTCAGAGCAAACGGTGCGAGCGAGCGAGCGAGTAAGAGGCGGTGGACAAAGCCTATGGTCCAGAACGAGACGAACGGCGCGAGCGTGTCCGAAGACGGCCGAGCACGAACGGAGGAAGCCGACGCGACTCGCGAGGGTTCCTCGCGATATTCAATGGTTTCAGTACCGAGCCGCCGCGGGTCAGGACTCGATGTGGCTTCATCGCAGGGGAGGATCTCGTTACCGTGCGCCTCACGACGGTACGCGACGCGGACGTGTGATCCATGAATCAAAAATCGGTGCGACAGCGCGCGGTGTCATCGTCCACAGGTCACCAGGTTGTTGGCTGCCTCCCGTGACCTGCTCCGCAAGTGCCGATCGATGATCCGGAAGTCACGATCCGCGGAGAACGTGGCGGCGCGATCGCGTTTTCCCGGTGTTTAGGCACGCGATATATCACTGAAGTTAACGCGAGTGGATTTCGCAGATTTTTCGCTTAACGTCTTCTGTCTTTTTAAGCTACTTTTGAGAATCCATCGTAAAATTCTCTTCGCGTGTACGATCGACTCGCGAGTACGCGCGTAACGCACATGCTCGCACAGTGCACGCACGGCCGCCGCGAGGTCGAGGGGTAAGTGCGAAAAGATCGAAGCCCTCGATCGGTCACGAGCTGTGCTCCAAGTAAATACTACTGCAGTCCGGATACTCGTGTTGACATCGTGTTCGATTACTCAACAATGCTCGTCGGTCGTATTTGTTTGCTTTAATCGACACGCGATGTCGATAAATCGCGTATAACAACTTTGCTCGCAACTACGCATGCAGTTTATCGTTGACTCTTGACTGCTGCTCTACGAGACCAATGTGTCGAAATATAACAGCGAAATAGCAGTCGGAAGTGCAGTGGTAAAGAGCGATCACGTTCGTTTCGCGATCAACAAGAGCTCAGTTCCGAAATCTCCGTCATTCGTCTAATCTCAATAGTTGCTAGACAAACGGTCCATTTCCATCAGTCGCGCAAAGTTTGAGATAAACTGGAACGATTCGATTTCGAAGCGAATGAATTTTTACGAGTGTCCCAAAATTTGCCTCCGCATCGGAATATTCTGTCACTTTCGCGATCGACAATCGCGTGTATTCTTAATCAGTAGAAACAAACTTTCTAAAGTGTATATTCCTTTTGGGAAATTTATCTCGCGGCTCACAGTTGCGATTGGACGTTGTAAATCGTGCTAAAGTTCCCGACTATCGGGATATCGGGACACGTTGAATCCCACTTTGGAAGTTCAGTTTGCGAAAGGCCCGGCGGATATCTTGTTTCATTCCGCGGAGGTTTACCGTGCGATCGAACGCATTAGCGGGATTCGCGAGAAGACCGCAGAGACAGAGGCGCTCGGAATCCGAAGAGGAAGGAGCCTTCGAGAGGAGTCTGCATCCGTCGCTCTGTGTGCACTTGGCGACGATAAAACTACAATCGCCAACTCAGAGCCTGTCAGGGGAGGCTTCGCTCCGTTACCGATCCGTTTATCCGGCAAATCCAGTGATCATCCGTTCGCCCAACACGCTCCATGGAATCCCGCGGCAGCGAAAAATTTACCTGACAGAACCCATCGGTCATGGAATGAAAGAAAAAAGGGGGAACGATAACAAACGGCGTAAATGGCCCGGAGCGGATAAAGTTTCAACTACTCGCGATATCCGTTTGAAAAATTACGTCTACATCGATCGGAAAATCTGCCGTAGAGATCGATCACGCGCTTGAATCGTCCGAGCTCGGGTTGAAAAATCTTACGCGATAGGAAGAACGTGGATGATTGAATATAAAATGGGAACACCGTCTGGCGATGGTACGCGTCGTCGTTAGACAGTCTGGTATTTCATTCTTGAGAGGCTCGAAAGACAAATAGCCGGCGTCTCATTAAGTGACGACGGGTAGGTGAGCGACAAGATAGATAGGGGACGGCTGCGTGGCATGTCGGTTCACGGCGACGGCTACGGCAGCAACAACGACGGCAAAGAGCATTGGACGATGTGGATGGCGGCGCAATGCAGCAGCAGCAACAGCAGCGGCGGCAGCAGCAGAAGCAACAGCAACGACAACGGCAACAACGACGAGAACGGCAGCAGCGTCGGGGGTTGCAATTAGTGCCGGCTCGCAACGGCCGCGAGACAACGTAACGACTGAAGGGGCGGAGAGGGGGCGCAGGGGCCACAAGCCGTTAGGGGGTCGAGAGTGTGTGCAGTGCGCGTGAAAGGGAGACAAAATGTGGTGGAGGTGGCGGTGGTGGAGTGTCGTGACAACGACGACGACGACGATGCTGGTCTTGGTTAGGTTAGCCGCCACGGCGTACTCGCCGATGGATCTGTTCGATCTGGATAAGCCAAGTGAGTAATGCGCCCGGTTACGTTACTAGTTATGCCTGATTTACAACTGCGCTTAAACCCTTTCGGTATGGTAGAGTCCTGGAACACGAAGCGCTTGCAACCGACAAATGCGCCGCGCCGCGCCGGTTCGCTCGTGTGTCAATAACAGACGGTAGAATTTGATAGAAACAGGTTGGTAGCTGGCACTGTGCTATGTCATCGCGCGCGATACGTGTTATTGAGTATAAATCACACGAAAGTTGAGAAACACTGTGCAGCACTTGAAGTATTCTGGACGACGCGACGCGACGTCTAGGAACTTGGTTATAATGAAAGTGTCAAGATATTTTAAAGCACGATGCCGCGCCGCGTAGTATTTCACGGGTTCAAAGATCCGTGACGCGACGAATTAAATCAAATCTCCATGGTTCCTCGTCACGAGGCTGTTATGAACTTTAAACAACGGATTATTATCGTCGACCTCATCCGAGGAAGTTTCGCTCGACCGCGTTCCGGCTTCTCGCTCGCCCTCGAAAAGCCGGCTTCGCGAAACTCGAGAATGGTATAGTCGATAAAGGGGGCTATAAATGGAAAGGTGCTTCTGAATATCATTAGCAGCATTCTCCGATATCCCATAATTAAACGAGCGCTTTCTCGCACCCGTCGAAACTGTCCTTGAGGTGCTACCGCGGATGCATCGTGCCGCGACGACGCGCCGCCGCGATGAGTTATGTGTACGAGTATTTAAAAATTAAAATAACATACGACACGTTATTTTATCGCAGTCAGATCTTCAATGTAAATCATAATTATAGGAATTTTAATCCAATCGGTTACGCGGCCGCGCGAGGTCGATGCATATCATTAGCGATAGGAATACCGTTCTGTGATTAAAATCTCTCGCGCTATTACGTGGTCGTAATTGTGTTCATCAAACGACATGCGCGTGTGCGATTTCATAGGTAACGTAAAACGAAAGAGAAATAGATTTTAGAGGGAAAGAGCAGTTTTAAACAATAGTTCAAATTTTTAATCACTTTAAACACTGTTTGAATTTTTAATCATTTTTAGTATCTAGTTAATCTTATTCTCGATTTGTGTGTGTGCACGAACGTACGTATATAAATTCCCTTTTCTAATAAAAGAAAGTTTCTAAAAATATATCAATTACGTCAAAACTATTATTAATATAGGGAGCAATATTCAGGTTTTTCATAAATTACTCGAGCATGATAAACAACGCAATGAACTCGTAAATGTCAAAGATCTCTTACGGAGCAGCAAACTAGTATTAAAGTTGCCTAGCTGTCCTCAGACGATTGAGCGATGCTATAATAATCTAATGTCTGACGTAACTAAACTAAAAATATGATCACATATTTTTTTCTGCGTTATTGATTGCTTGATGTATTTAGAGTAGACAGGTAAGAGTAGATGGTAAACTTTCGCGGGATCGATTATTAGAAAACTTTAGCCATCGTGTCCACTTTGCTATGCGCGCGTCTTGTTATACCTGGTGCTTTGTAGGTAATATGCGTTACCTAAAATTAATTTAACACTCTACCGGATATACTAACGGTAAAGAAAATCGTGGGACGAAGAGAGGTATCCCCAATCGATTCAGGCACAGCACGTAGGAGAAGGCTTAGGGGAGAGAATGACGGCTAAACTAGTTTAATTAAACCACGGCGCTAAGCCCCTCTTAAATTTATAGCTGCGCGATAAAAAAGGATGTTCTACAATGGGGACGTGAAGAGAAAAAATTGGAGTTTCAATAGCCGAGGTCTCGTTCGGCTGCGAGGGCGAAAATAATGTGACGCCAATTTTGCACTTCTGCGAAATTCCTCTGAGAAATATTCCAATCTATTCCATCTGTTTTTGTCTCTATTCTTATATTATATCAATGTAATACAGGTACCAACGAAGCATTTTCCATTTCACATGTTTAATCCCGGTAATGTGGAGCATGCAAAATTATCAATTTTTAAAATAATTACAGTAATTGACAATACTTGTACTTTGTAACAAAGAGCGAATATACTGTTGGACATTTTCACAAATTTTAATTCCGGTAGCTCATATGCATCTCTTCAGTGTCTATATTTACTGAGAGAGTAATGTAATAGTTTAGTGGGAATATATCTGGGAATATTCAGATCGTCACTGATGACATATTGGATGAGCAGAGGAGCTAGCTGCTAATTGATAATCCCTGAATACATTCTCTAGTTTCTATTAATTATAGAAACCACTGATGCAATAATAGATAGTATTTATAATCGCTGTATTGGACATATTTATTTTTAACAATGAGCCAATTGTGACGACATATATCTTTTTACAGTTATCATTTCAATCATAAATGGATAAATATTACAGAAAGGTAATAAGCGAGTAAATGAATCGTTCAGTATCAAATTACAATTAGTGAGTAAAGAAATAATATAGGGCAGAAAGTCCGCCCTTGGTCTCTAGCGGGAACAAAAAAGCAGTAATCTTCGGTTATTTCGTAGGAAACTGCAATGGCGCATGCAATTCACGTATAGTGTAAGAGACGCGTTAACAGAATCGATCGGATGCCTAGCTGGTGCCTCAAAATTTTCGTCAGGCAAATTTCATGCTTGATCCATCTCGCCGTTACTTTGGAAAAAATTCTAGAATTTCTCCTTTCGGAGAAAATAAAGTAGATTATTATACGTATCGTTGTCGACAAGAAATTTCATTCGCGCGTAATATAAGTTAACTACTTGCAACTACCGCCGATTCAAAGGGAGTTAATTACGATCGAAATTACTCGGCTTCGTTATACAATTACTTCACAGCGCGAGCGTGGCGAAACGTCACAGCCTATGTTTTCATAAGGTTTGTCCGACTTCTACTTCAACAGGTGTTGCCAGCGGCGAAAGACAACTGACGTGTACACGCAGTACACGCGTAACTAACGCGTCCCGTTAATTAACGACGCTTTCATGTTTATTCGCCGTAACGTAAGGCCAGACGCATCTATTTTGCCGCTTTCCGGTATTGTGAAATAATGGCATTCGATTTCTCCCTAATGAGACTAATCTCGTAGTACGATGCGTTAAAAAAGCGGTCAGTAAACATCGGTGATGAGAGATGTGTTTATTTTTATAGCGTCCTGCGGTTTTTAATGTCTGTACTGTACGCAACGTGCACTTTCAGTAAATAACTGAAACCGCAAAAACCAGAAAGAACAACTTTAATGTTCACGTCATTGGAAAATGTACTGTAAAGAGGATCTTTTTATGCTATGTTTTTACAAACATGCTGCATCGTAAAATGTAAACCAAAGCTTACCATTGCAGGCTAATGTTTTAATAGAGACGGCATAACAGTTTTCAACGGGTTACAATATATGAAAAATATGGTACAGAATATATTTTCGCTTAGAAAACAACTCATTCTTTTTACATAAAAAAAATGTTTTAAAAATTCTAAATCCTAGCATAGACAGCTTAACGCAAAATGTAAAATTTAATCTTACATAAATTTTAATCTTAAAACAAATTTAGATTCTCAAAATGTTAACTTTCATACTTTTTGTGTTTCAAAAATATATCCCGAGAGAGATAAAAACATCCATTTACTTATTTCTATTTTAAAGAAGCAGAATTTTAATTATAAGTTCGCGTAGATTATGAATTTAGTTTTTTAAAGGGTACAGTATATATTAGAGGGTATTAGTAGGTATTTGTTACAGACACTCTGGATCTTTTTCCAACAGCGAGAGCACTTTCGAACAACACCTTTCGAAATCACAACTAAAATCACGGCGTCGTGGTAATTAATTTTTTTGTCGGTAAAGCCGAAGCGAGGGCAACGACGGAATGACCACGAAATCGACCTAATGGGCGGCCATTTGTCATTCTCCATAGGGTGGAAGGTGGCACTGCGGAAAGGGTGAGAAGGGTCCCTTGCGCGCCGCCGCGCCGGCCAAGACGATAATTTGCACGCGATTTCATCCGCCGTACACACTTTCCGCGTCGGTGTATGACTTAATGAAAACACGAGTCGGCTCGCTCCAGAAATAACAGATGTTCGTAAAGGCAAATGCGACAGCCACTCTGCGTTTGCGCGAATGTCATTTTACATGGCGATCGGTGTAATTACAGGAATCGTAAAAAACGATTAACGATTATTAAACGTAACAACACCGGCGACATATATAATATTATATTTTTGTTGATGAAAAAAAAATAATTTGTCGTTAAAAAAAAAATAATAGATCTCACCGTCTCATATATCCTTGTGTAACAACCTTATCGAAATAATGGCCGGAGTACGGTAAAAGCAGCATTATCGTGGATCTGAAACAAGGCGGAGACGATCAAGCGACGTAACATGTATGTTTCATACCCGACACGCGAATACTCAAGATTATCTCGAGTCTAATCCTGGGAAGATTAATTGGAATTGGCAGTGCACCTGTTATTCCTAGATGACCTCTGTATGCTAAATAATATGACGTGCGCGTGAAAGCTTGCAGGGACATAAATGATAATTATTATGCGACTTGGGGATGAATAATCGTAAGCGATAAAACTTATTTAAAAATGATTGACGAACAGCGGCGGGATGGCAAGATGTATTTTGCTTGTCGAACGTCCTCTTCCCGTGAAGCCAATTGAGATACATCGAATGTACACGCTCGCATGAACGCATATATAAAAAAAAAATATTAAGGCCTGTTTGAAGAGGGTAATTATAAAAGAATATGGGTAAAAGCGAGAGAAATTATTGCGGTATCATCTTTAGCAGAGAAATGCCGAATGATTATTTGCACGCGATCTTGGTTTACTGCTGGATACAGTTGTGGTTAAAGTTTAGCACGGCATACTTCTTCGTCGAGATCCCTCTTATTTGAAGTGTTATTCTAGGTGTAATTATCGGCCATTAAAACATCTTTTTTTTACTTTCCGTTTAATTGAGAACAATAATGCCATTAATAATGTCATGTAAGAAAGAGAGATTTATTGCTCGACTCGATCGATCAAACATCTGTCTACGCAAGTGTGCTGCGCACACTCGTTACGTACTGACTTATGTAATATGGAAAAACCATGTAAACTTGTCGTGATAATTGCATATATTGCGGAATGGTGTCAAAAACGCTTGGCGACGCAAGATCCAGTGTGATATAAAATTTGTTTCGCGCCGCGCGGCGCGAATGAACGAAGCTACACCGCCGCGAGCATTTCATACGTCGTAATTCGCGCAATTCTGTCAAGAAGCGACATATTTCATATTACTGTAATCTGCTGCAAGCGCGGCAACAATGGTGCCTGCGTGCGAACGCATATTCCGAACTACGTATCTCTCACGGGCCTCTCATACGCGATGGCGAAAATTCAGAATATCGCTCCCGCGGGTCTCGTCCCGCAAAACTGCAGCGCGGGTAACGAGTGGATCCACTTCAATATGCCAATACTGTGAGCTTAACTCGTGACTGGTGACGCGGAATTTCGATACGTTTCGACGTCGCCGCGATAAAACTTAAAAACCTGTGGCGAAACGCGTGACAAATTTTTCACGCATCGCCCAGATATCGCGGGCGAAATTTATTACGCCTCGGATACTTCGAAACGCCGTAAGAACCGTAAGAACCGTGCTTTCCATGCAGTATTGCCGCGACACTTCGCGACGGGGCGCGACGCGGAAGCCGAATCTATTTTACGAACTCGCTCGACTTGTCGTTGTCGCCGTGTTGCGCGGTGTATCAAGTTAATTCGCGCGCGAACGATACTCTCGCGATGCAGTTCAATGCACCGTCTGTTACAAGGTATTAGCGTAGGAGACAGAAAAATTATTGTCATCGTAAAATTTTCGTACGTCTCGGCGCTCGATCACCGACGTTTCCTCCATTTTCCATTTATCTGTAATTCATAGCCTGCACAGTGTTACGATCTCTTTTTCTCGTAAATATGACTGGTACCTTGTGCCGCGCGTGCACTCCCTTTTACGACACCTTTTTTTTTTTACCGGTCTCGCATATCATTCGAAGTCATAGGAATTTTTGTCCGTGCTTTCGTTAGGGAGGAGGCGCGCGCCTCGGACGCTTGAACTGAGAGAAATCGTTTGGTAGTATATTGATCAAATGAATTTTATAGTTACTGGTACCAAAAACTTTGTTACATTTAACAAAAAAAAGCAAAAACTTTTTGTAATTTGTTGTATGAAAATAATTATTTGGTTAAGACTACAAATTGTTTGGTCAAAACAACTATATATTTACTAACTATCACTATAAAATTGATTTGATCACTAATCAACCAAACTTTGGTTGATTTTACAAAACATTTCTCTCAGTGTGCACAATACTGCGAGGAGAAATGCACATATCGAGATTCGGCTAATAATCATGTCACCCGGCGCGATATCATCGAGCCAATAAAGTCGGCAATTATCGCGGCAAAGTTTCACAGCGATATGAAAAAAGAAAAGGAAGCTTTATGGCGAATAGTAACGCAGCGGCTTCGTTAACTTCGCCACTAACGTGCGAACGGATTTATGTACGTGCCTGTCTTTTATTTTCGTCCGTTACGTTGTAGTTAGAGGGCTGGATTATGACGCCGTTCCTTCTCATTTACATCGTAAATGAGATACCTCGATTGCGAGCAACAGTTTCCTTAATGTATATCATAGCGTTCGGATGCAAAGTACTTTTAAAGGCTCTGTTTAAGTTTCCTGCGAGCCCCTCGCGAAGGAGCGCTGAAATGCAACCCGTGACATGATACTTGAAGTTGGGTCAAGTCCGGGTATGGCAGTTTATTTTTTAATGCTAAGTTTCCTCTTCGCTTCGTCCTCTTTTTATTTTGATAATACAGACTGGAACTGTGTCCAAGTAATCCACTTTTTGCTGATTGCTGCTGACCGTGCTCGCGCGCACATGATACCCTGAAAAAAAAAGACTGGTTATAACTACCAAATGTATAGTGAAATAGTATCAATTAAATATTTTATCAATATAACCAAAAATAATTTTATTTTTCTAAATGTTTAGTAAGTAAGGTAAGTACTTGTACACTACAAAATTTCTATTGTTCTTAATATGTTGAGTTCAATGAAGGATGATGATAATGTTATATAGTTCCCAAATAATCCCACAAAGAGTGTACAAGTACTGTAGTTGAATTTTTACGCGAGGTGGTGCGATTTAGGAGCCGGTGCGATATCGGCAACCTTACCCTATTATCAAATCTGGTATAAATTACTAAATATTTAAAAAAGTAAAATTATTTTTGGCTAAAATTACATTGACAAAATATTTAATTGATACTATTTCACTATACATTTGTTAATTGTAACCAGTCCTTTTCTTCAGTGTACGCACCACCTTCCGCGTAAGAGTTTTAAATCGGCCGAGATTAAATTTGTACAAAATCAGTGGGGACGCGACAGCCGAACGACGTTTTCATGCAAATTATTCTAATCAACCTTGATCTTAATTTCTAATTCCGGAATTATGCAGATCGGGCGAATGAATTTTTTCCGTTTGGCGACGATGGTATTACAGGCGTCGCGCCGCGCCGAGCCGAGAGCAATCCACCGGGACTGGAAACGGCGGGGGAAAAATCTCGTCTTGTCGGTTCGTGCCCGATGAACATAACGACGAATCAGAAGCGGTGCTCCTGTCGTAACTCTCGTTGGTTTCTATCTTTCCGCGGCAGTGATTCCACGTTAACTTTCTAACCGGTTAATTCGCGCCGTCCTGGCCGATACATCGGCCATCCCTCGCCGGTACGTCGCCGTCGGTCGACGCTAACGAGTCGACGAACGAGAACTGGCGCGGCGCGTTATTATAGGAATAGGAAGGCGGTTTCGACAGAGGTAGTCGAGTGTGTCCCGGTCGAGTCCGAAAACGGCTGTCGGCGTAGCCGTGCCGAGGCTACTCGTCGTAACAATATCCGAAACAGGTTGTCGGTACCTGCGCCGCACGTATCTTAGCTTACCGCAGATTACCAGTAATCCCATGGGTTCGGGTAACAGTTACACGCTTTCAGCGAGACACGGGAACTTCGGTCGCTCAACGGCGACGGCGACGGCCCGCGGCGCAACCTGGGACCGCCTCCTCTCCGTTGCTACGTCCGACGCCGCGCCGCACCGTATAAACCGAATTCCCTCGACGTACCGGAGCGATACGACGTGAAATTAAGTTCTCCCATGACGTTTTACACGCGCGCGTTTCCGCGTACTCGCTCCTCCGCGTCGCCTCGAACGTATCCATTATATATACAGCACGACTCGAGAAGCGGTTCTTCGATATTTTAGAAATCTATCTTCGAAAAGTGGAAACGATTACAAATGATTAGTAATGAGGTAACCGAAAAGTTTTATATTTGCGAAATGTGTGTGCATATGTCGTAATGTGTAAATAGAAGCGAAGTTATATCGCGGGAATCGGATAAATCGAACTTGCTTAAAATAATTTAATCCAGATTTTATTCGATTTGCATTTACGATCATTAGTCTACTGTCAGATATCTAACGAATAAATGAGATCCGTTAATATATCTATTTACAGATATGCCATAGATGCTATTAAAATCCCAAAATGATCTAAAGTTATCTTGGAACATTTACCAATAATCGAATATTTATAATCGTATTTCGCGAAAAAACTTCGTAATTTGTTATTAAATTCCCTATATATTTATCACCTGTGAAAAAGTGTGTAAACGCAAATTTCTCTTTGATTGAATCGACAGTTTATAAAATTGCTTCGATATTTTCTGGTATCTTGAATCTTCAAGATGTTTAGAATAAATTGTATGTTATTTATTTAATCGCTGCCTTCTTGAGCTACCTTTAGCTACTTTTGGATGCTGTGTGCACCTCTATCATTTCTTTTAATATTCATTTTTGCTACTCTTTTATCCAGTCGAAGTATGCGTAATGATTGCTTTCTGTCGACATAATAGCCAGCTTTACTCAGAAACTGCTTTCTCGCTGCTTTGCATATTTAATAGCACATTTGACTACACAATATCTTTATCGTACCTGCCATAAACACGTTCCGCATCGCTGTCAGTCGCAATTAATACGATTAAATTCCATCTGATAGCCGATAAATAACATGCTTGTTTTTTCTCTTATCCTCGACATGTACATATATCTGCAATAAATAATTGATTATTTATTTAAGTAATTCATAATGCCATCCATACGAAATACGGAACGGGTCCTCAAGGAAGGTAATTAATGTCAAACAACGATTAGTCCGCTGCTGCGACTCAGTGGCATTCGATGCTCGACGGTCAAAGATCCCTCGTTAATCCGCGTCAACGGGATAAAACACATTAGATATCATGAGATGAAAAAGAAACAAGAACGGCAAGAAAAATTCACAACAGGAGAATATCGTCGAGGATAGGATGGCGTTAGTCGCCGGTTTTTTTCTCAACGCTACCAGCTTTTCCGCTATATTTCTTTTTCCTCCCTTCGTTCTACCTTCATTCTTTATTGCGTCAGCATCTTCGCTTGTTTTAATAATTTTGATTTAATGAAATTCCACGATTATATATATCGCGGGAAATTTCATATTTACCTGTCCTGCTTTTATCAGAATTCGAAATGCCACGTCTCGTGTTTTACTGTCAAAGCTCTTTTAATATCGCATTTTTTGATTCCGGCAGATGAAAGCGTTTCGTTTTAACGAATTTCACCGTTGACACATAAACGTATCACTCGTAAACTTGGTTGATCTCGGTGATTTCTCCTCAACTTTTTCAGAAAACAAATGTCGTGTACAAGATACCTTCTACGCAAACACGAAATTCGTATATCTAAAGAGAGAAACAGAGAGAGAGAGAGAGAGAGAGAGAGAGAGAGAGAGAGAGCGAGACACAGTCAGGTACCGTTTATATTTTTCAGCTAAAGTGAACGAACTTGCTACGATGCAGCATATCAAATGTCTCTTCGGGATTTCGTGCGAGCTTGGGATAAACTTTTACATTTGAGCGAGAACCGTTTTGTATCTGTTCTGTTTTCTCCGTCGAGAAAAGTTGTGCCTGCGTTCGAACTGAATGCGCCGTTCGAAAATTGAATCGATTCACTTCATCGCAGCGCGGAAGTTAATACTCGTATCCATTTAACTCGCAGGCAGCGCAAACAATCCTCTTTTCCAATTATTGTAAAATCGTTAATTATTGCACGCTAGAGAAATACGATAAACAACTATCGCGAATCTGATACGACGTATAAATTCACGAGAACGTATCGAGCACGGCGAGTGACGTAAATTTTAAAAATTTAATTTTCGGCGGACGTACCTCTGCGAGAGATAAAAATATGCCGAAATGCTGCGTTTAAGCGGTAAGAGATAAATTAAAGGCGTTCGATGCTCGCGATCCATAAATAACCCAACAAAACGGTTTTAATATATTATCCGAGCTGGGTTCGCTAAATGATTATTAATGGGCGTAGATCTTTCCGTCCTTCGTTTTTGCATATTGCACAGCGCGAATGTTCCGCTCTCTCGCTCGCGTACCGTCCACTGTGTACAAACTGCCATCGATCCTCGCGCTTATATGCTAATTGCCTATCCGTGCTAATTGGAAGTGCCGCCGAGTGCGTTAATTATCTAACTGACGGTTAGCTATTCCTACCACTCAGCCTCACTGCGTACGCATTTCACTCGTTTCCGGGCACTCCGTGGATTTCCGTAAACTTAAAACTGATTTGATTGTTCGCGGTGTAACTGATTTTCTTCTTTCTACGTATCTTATTTCTAGGGTAATAAATGCACGCAGATGCGATTGACGCGTCAAGCAGTTATAGTAACAAAGAATTATTACTATTTAATTATTAGAATGCAAGAAAGTTCAACGTATGATAAGTATAATTGTATAAATAGATTAGTGTGAAACATGATAAATTCAGTCTTTCATGAAAATTCAGCGTTTTAAAGAAACATTAGTGACTTTTCTTATCGTTATTATACAGTCACGAAGTACTAATCCGTTTTAAGATGAATCAAGCACCATTTTGCGACAACTTAAACTCGTCTTATATTCACGTAAGTGACGAACGACATTTATACCATTTCTGCGACACATTACAGTATCTCTTTAGTGACGAAAGTAGATAATACGAAAATAAAATCTGATTTTGCAGAAATGTTCCCATTATACCCTATAATCTTATCATCAAAATAAATCGTAAAGTTATTCAGTTATGCTTTTAGAAGTAGGTAAAGATTAATCCATTTAAAATCAGCTGTCATATTAACTCATTCACTGTGCATCAGAAAGAGCTCATCAGTATCATCATCATATATACATAGATATATATTTCTACTTATGCAGGTAAATTGTCATTGTCATCATTTCTTTTGAGAATAATTACGTTTTTACATTCTCTCTACATCGTTACGCTAGATTACGTTATGTCAATATCATCATTGTACAAAAGAGTAATTTTGTTCGGTGTTTCTCGTTTGTGAGTGTTATATGACTTACAGTGTGTTATATTACTTACTGAAATGAGCACACTCGTCATCAGCATACTCTCTTGCATAGAAGTTGCAGAAACGAGAAATTCTATTTTTGTACGACTTAATCACGCGCGTATACTACTTCATCGTCGTTAGTGGAATAGCGCTTGCTTTGTGCGGCGTGACTGCACCGCGCGTGTAGTACATAAGTTTTACATACACCGTCCGTACACACACGAGAAATGACATCCGTCCAAGTTAATGCAACACATAGCGGAGATGTGAGGAGAGTCGCACATACGTGCCAACGCGGAAGCACACCGGTAGACGGAGAATATAAATCCCAAACAAGCGACGTACGTAGTATATCTCTGGCACAAAAGGATTTCTGTATACCTGTCGTAGGTCCAATCTGCGGAAATGCCAATAAAACGTCGGCTCCTTTTAGCCCGATACATTCAGCGAGGCGGCGATATCCTTTGTTGAAGATGAGAAGACGTAAAATCGCGATGGGATCGCTTTTAAGGAGCCATCGTGTCACGCGCGTGTTTAGATTTTTATAGAGACTTACCGGATAATCTCGTGCGAAGCCCTCTTCCGCTGACGAATGCTCGTATAAAGCTGGTAAACACCGGTGGCCCTTCTCCAAATTGGATTTACGGTTTTTCGGGTCAGACGTCGAGAATTGCGGAACGAGTCAGCATAATTTGTCATGTCCCCTGAGCGCGCGACTGAACTGACTGAAGGCGACTGCAGAGAGGCACTTGTACAGTTTTTAACGAGCAATCGCATGATTTTACGGTGAAAGGATAATCCGCGGACACATTTTACACCGACACGGACCGGTCGTGTTCGTTCAGTTATGCTCGTACCACGATTAATTTTTGCATTGCCCTGGGCCGACAGCTGCGAACGGATTTCAGAATTTTGAACGAGATCGTTGCTTCGTACATATTCATGTATGCAGGCACATACGTACGGACTATACAGAGTTTTGAATGCATCCCCTGTCGCGCTTCTCGCATTGTCTATCTAATCATGTACGACTCCTTGACCATCCCTAGTCTCACTATCGGCGAACCGTCCACATCGCAACGTGACATGCAATGCCTCTCGTTATTCGAAATTTGAGATAAACGTGACATTCGCTTCTTCTCGCGAGTCGATGGCCTATTTCGCGTTAGCGAATGCGAGAGCGAGCGAAATTACTTTTCAACACGTCGTACGCGCGGTACAACAGTTACATTTCGATATAGTGAGTTCGCAGTGTAGTTATGCCAAAATCAATAGAAACCCCGACGTTCGCGCCAGGGAAGAGAAATACGCGGTACTTTCTTACCAATTTGTATCAAGCGTCTAGCGGGATTTCTTTCAATAAATTCGAAGCACGAAGTTTGAAGATTCTATTCTCGTGCGTAGAGCGCGCGTAAAAGTACAATTCCCTCGAAGATAAAGAGATGTTCGAAAAATGTCGCGGGGTTGCGGCGCCAGGATGTTTTGACAGTCCGTTTGAGATTCCGTCCGTGACACAAATCCCGTTTTCTCGTAAGGTCGCGCGATATTACGATAATCTCGATGCGCGTACTCCCGCAGGAGTGACGATCACGGTAGTTAACGGCGGAACGTCGTTGAATATCCGCTATCCGATCTTACACGAGACTCGTGGGACGATACGCTAGACCGTGACTACCGTGACGAATCACTACTTCACGCGGGAGGACAAGCTCGACCTAATTTTCCAATGTCATAATTCGATATCACTTACACATTGCCGGTGTCACATCGATCCTATATTATTTCATACAAGCAGATGGTTGTAATACTTGTAATCGACACTTTGCTTTGAATAATATGAGACGAGAAGGGTCCACATTCTACGCGGATTGAAGCTTTGATCCCAGAATCGTATCACTCTTTGTGTCGTATCAATGAAATAGTAATAATTGTAATGAGAACTCGTACCAAATGAAAAACAAAAGAGATCGTCTATAACCATCTACAAAGAACATGATGAATCTTAATAGCCAACTAAAGTGAGAATGAAAAATCGCGAAATTATTACAGAGTTTTGTATTACATGCGATTGGGAATAGAATATCAGTTGGAATTGAATAGCTGAAAAGCTTTGGCAGATAAATCGAAAAGCTTATTATCAAAGGTACATATTATGTATCGGTTTTTTTATTCAAAATTGTTTTGTAAACATTTTTTTCATAACTGATTTTTCATAACTGATTATACTAATGTATGTGAAGAAAAAAGGGAAAATTAATCTTTTTCAGAAATATGCTTGTCAATTAAATATCGATATTTGTGAAAGAGCGACATTATTGAGTTTTTATTGACTTGTCGCGGCGTGCAATCGAGCACTCAGTGACGCGTTAACGAGCCTTCGTAATTACGTCGAGTTATGTAATGATATCATCCAGCAGTAACGTTTGTGGTTTTGCTGGAAAAAGGATGATCGACATTGATCTTGATTTTTTTCATGTACATGTCTCTGTCGCATCATTTTAATAATTTCTTCTGAATCGTTTTTCTGTTGATTACCGACCAAGTAAATGGTATATAATATATATGATATATTTGGATATGTGTCGGTCACGCTCAAAATTCTTGTGTACGCAGATTTAGGGAAATTCTGACCAGGTCGCTATTCAGCACAATTCGATGGACAAACATTTTGTCGAATGCTCGTCGGAGAATACATCCCGACAGGATTAATAAAAACATTTGGTACGTTCTGTTATCACTGCATCGATCACTTAACACGCGTTTTACATGTGATATAGATATAGTACATCTCACGCTTTTATCATTCGTCAGTGATCAGCTTCATCGTTTCGTCGTTACTACGTAATGCCGGGCCGTCCCTCATTCAATGAAACTATGTATCGCATTTGCAATAATGTAATTTCCCACTTGACGTCACTTCCAGCAATATGACGTGTTTAATTATACAACTGCATTTGTGCATTATTAGGAAACATACGGTCGTTTGTGCATATCATTCGTAATCCTGACGTATGACATTTTATTAATCATCGGATAAAGCGCGCCGAACAAACGAGCGAAAATTTATCACTCATAATCTTTATTAGGCAATATCGACGCGTTGCTCGTATTGTCCAAACGAGACGATAGAGACGGCGTGTCGCCATTTTCACAGCTCCAGCCGTCTCTTTCAGAAACGATAATAAACATCAGAATGCATAATTTGACCATAAAAGAATAATCATTCAGACAGCTCTCTCTCTCTCTCTCTCTCTCTCGCTCGCTCTCTCGCTTAAATATTGGCCGGAAAATGTTGCGTTAAAAAAATTTTTTAACGCTGCAAAATGACTATAATAATCGTCTAACAGTCGACAACCAGCGCGCCATAATACCGTTTATGACGAGACATAAATTTCACTGCGTATTATATGAAGACGTGACGTGCGATAAAGATTATTATCTCGTCGCAGTGTATTCTCAAGTATTTCGAGTGAGGACTCGATAAACCTCGCGCATTCAAAGGTAAATTTGGACGTAAATGCCCCTCTTGTTGCATCGAGAGGTCGTGTTTGAAGAAATAAGTTGATGGCAAAATAATTCACCTCTCGCAGCAGCTCTCGCTGGTGAATACGTTCACACTCCGTACGATCCGTTGACGGAAAGCGTACTAGGATAAGAATAACAATGGAAAGGAATATGGTAGACGCCAAACAGTTTGTGATGCAAACATCGCACAGAGAAAAGAATGTTTTATTTGAGGGCCGCTCGATCGATCGTTTCTGGCCGAACAAACATTTGACGATGGATATATATATGCGAACGCACGCGCTTATACTCGTACTCGCAAAAATTCTCTTACGCGCGTATTTGCGTATTAAATTCTACACTTTACGATATGCATGTAACACGAGCCAATTACCGGCAACGCAAAACTCCAATTTTTTTTTAACAGCATATTTTTATAGCTTTAAGAGAACCTGTTATGAAAGTTTGTGCACGGCAAAAAAAATATTTATCTTAAACTCTATATTTATCTGAAATCTAAGAATATTAAGTTTGGTTACAAAATATTTATTATTAGACATCTAAAAAAAGTGTCAACATAAAAAAATGTCTCGCTTTTAATACTGGACTTCCGTCCACGATGTAAGAAAAAACGAGTATTGGCCGTATGCAAATTTTAACCATGCCCAAGCTAAAGATATAAAGAAACCTCAATCAAGAAATATATAACTTTTTGAAAATTTCAAAATTAAATTTCTTATGTGCATACATTTTAACTTGAAAAATATGTTGCTTCACATATTCGTAAATATGTATACAATATAACACGTATATTCCTTTCAAAATAGTAAAATTATCTAATACTTTGATTGTTATAAAAACGAGTATCTTGTAAAATGTTCATCACAAATACGCATTACACTTTTTGCTCTATGTAATCACGAATACTTAGTAATTCCTAGATATAATATTTATCCCATTGCAATGACATTTTTTACTTTGCGTATTATGTAAGAAAACGATTCGGGTAATAGTGTGTCGGAAAGATTAAAAGAGACTTTTTATCGCAACGTTGCACAATAATTCATGCTTCTCGACTCATTAAAATATTTGCTTATTCACTAGATATAAATGCACATAGGGTGGGGGAAAGTCGTTGCGCGAGCGGAATACTCTTGAATACTTCGATGATAATTTTTTCCTAAATCTGTAATTAATCTTAGTCGTCTTAAATATGCAAGTATCATTCCGGCTACGAGATAGTTATGAAGCTCTATGATAAATGACGCCCGTGAGAAAAATTCGCGTTATCGTCTTCCATCGTTAGCATTCTCTTTGTCACTCCGGATTAAAAGCGCGATGAACTCTACATAGAGCTTTGCTTCTCTATACTCAATTGAAAAGAGTCAGAATCGGAAGGCCCGCCTAATTATGTACATGGTACGCCACCCGAGAGCTAAATTGATAAATAATGGGCACGCGAGCCATGTACGTGGGTTTTCTGATCTATATCTCGTTCAAAGGTCAACGACTGTCTTCGTAAAGTTACCTTTATAGTACTCGATAATATCTTATTCGTTTAATGGAGAGACACTATCGCAACGAACATTGTGTGAACAAACAATAAATAAAACGTTTAATATATTTAATGCAGGGAAAAACAGCAAACTGAATGGCAAAAGCACACTTTATATCATGTGCTTTATGTGAAAATATTGCGTATATATCCATTTCATTAACGATATATTGGGTCAACAATAAAATCATATGAATATCAATAAATAGGTAAACTCGCGGTAGTATAAAAAACAATAATACAAATTATATATTACATACGTGAAGAGATTTGCAAAAATATTTAGCTTAATTTTTCAGAAATGTTTTCACTACAAATAACTTGAATGTGTACGTTAGTAACTATCGCGATATCTAAATCTCATTCGGAAGCCTTATATGTAATCTTCTCCACTCGGCAATTTGGAGTTAGAGAACTCATTATACGCAAGGGAGCGATACATCTTCTGCTCCATCATTGGGCTCGCTGTTAACTTTCGCGGCAATTCGCAAAAAAAAAAAAATAAATAAGAGAACAAGAAAGACCGATCTCGATCGCGTTTCGCGATTGCCTGGCTTTGCTGCTTCGTCAGGAGCCGAAATGAGAATAAAGCTGACCGCCTCCGTGAGTTGCTTCGATACGAAGTATCTTCATCTTTGCGGGCAGCGCAGCGGGCGGTTTTCCCTCGAGCATTTCGTATGCTGGCGGAGAAAATCCTCTTGTGAAACACTCCGAGCAGAGATCGCGCTTCGTATACGAACGATTAATATTCGCTTTCAAAGCAGACCAATTAATTAAACTGCCGTGCTAGTAACTGTTGATCACGCGAGGCGATCGAGATCGGTACGTACGGCTTTTTGTTACATCGCGCATACAGGCAATGAATTTGCGCGACCATAAGCAAGAGAGTTTAGACAAGCTCTGGCTTTCGGTGACTCGCTGATTTTTACCTTGTACAGATATTCCGTAATGAATGAGCAACGTGAAGAATTTACGAGCAAATTTCTGTATGAACTTCGCGTACATAACCCATATATTGTTGACGTAAGCGTTTTAATTAGCTGTTTCTACAATGCTTAAGAGTCACGTAGCACGAACCAAAATGGCCAACGATGATTCATGAAAGAACATTCGCCTTCATCAAGAAAACGTACCACCCTCAACTGCGTTATTCTCATCCTTTCGTCATAGGTCACAGGTTCACAGTTCAAACTCTGTCATTTCGTCGACGACGTTTGCGCGCTTGTTGTCCGTAGCTTTGTCTCACCCGTAACAACAGATGAACGTGCGCGAACGAGCTTGATGCTTGAAGAGAGCTGGAAAAAGGCAGAAAGGGTGGAATTGTTATCGGACCGAGACATATCTTTCAAACGAGTCCGGCGACCTGGCGTTGTTCCAATTCGCTCGACACTATAGCCTTTACTTGAGAGAGAAACCTGCCAAGAGCTTACAAATGCTAACGAAGCACGATATTAGACGCTAATTAATAATGATTTCGATAATGAATACGTATGCAGAGGAGTATCTGAATTCGCGAACCTCATAGCCGTCATGCATCCTAATTAAGACCTCGTTTATCACGATTCGAGGGAAAATATCGCCGACAATTTTCATCGTCAGTTTCTGGCACGATTCCCGATTATCTCTTTTTCCTTTAATTCCACTGGTTTGAAGATGACAAGGGAGACATGGTGAATGATCGTGTAAAAATGTCGTCCAAGTCCAATGTCGCAAATTTTCAATGTCAAAATGTTAAATTATTTAAATATTTCGTTATTTGAATAATATTTGAAGAATATTTCATCTTACCCAAATCTTTTTACTAATCTTTTGTTTTTTTGTACGCAAATATAGCGAAATCTACGATTGTTGAGAGCATTGATTTTTTATCTTCTCTTATAGTTTTTTTGTAAATGAATTATCATTTATTTATTACATAAATAAATATAAATCAATAAATTTATTAAGCCACATAAGGCGTTGACACATGTCACGAGTGGCGGTAAACGCAACACGTAAATGTGAAACTCTTATGCTAACATTTATGCGGCGTCTCGGTCATAAGCAAGCGGAACCCGCATATTAAGCTGAAAGTAGAAACTTCAAGAGAACAACTTGTTCGCACATTTGACTACGAAACGGACTAAGGCAGACTACTGGAGTGGCGGAGGCTAGGTCAAAAGTTCACAGCTTGAGCTTCGGCGTTTTCAGGTCTCGAAAGTTTTCGCAACCGATGGCTCTATGTACCCATAACGGAAGCAAGACATCTAAATAAGATTGTAGCAGTCAGGTGTTTGTACTTTGACATTACGCGGGTAGATGTTGTCCGTGATACAAAATGTGTAATAAAATGGAGGAATATACGAAAGCGCGATATAAAAATGTAAATTTATGAGGACAGTCATGTTGAGATCAATCAAATAGTAATAATGATATAAAATATCTAGTCTATATCTAGTTTATATCGATACCTAGTTTGAAAAAAATATATATACTAGAATATTTGCTTAAAATTTAAAACTTTTAAATAAGATAGAGCATTTAAAAATGTCTAGACTTTAATCGTTAAGAATTTAATCGTTAAATTTATTTTCAATATCGTTTATTATATCGCGTATTCTAGTAGTAATTCTATATTTTATATATTAATTGAAAGTAAATTGTAACAGTTAAATCCAGACATTTTAAGATATTCTATATTTTTTAAAAGCTTTTTAAGAGTTTAAAATTTTCAGCAAACATTCTTGTGCGTTATAACTATTGTCGACATATAAGCGTAAATCTAAAAATGTACTGATATAAGTACAAAAAATATGAACATAGAGTCTGCGCCCTATAAATATTTATAGGCGATGTTTTGTAATAATACGTATAGATAATGCAGGCTTGTATTATAATTAATGTAGTCTTGCTTTAATCTTCAGTCGACAAGTTTGGTTATTTACCGCCAGATTAAAGTTGCAAAGTACTAAAGTGTGACGCATCGCCTAACTCAACTTTGTGAGATCGAAACTCAACATGGACGTCACTATCAATCGGAGTGTGCACACATTTTAAGCAAACTTGCTTTAGCTCTTCTCGAGCAGGTAATAAATAATTAGATTACTTCACAGAGAGGACCCAATACAATGCTTGCAATAATACCCTGTAAGACTTATTAATCCTATTTCAGGTTCTCTCGTTCGCTGCATCGCGTTACAAAATGATAAGAAACGTTATTTTAAATTTAGACAAAGTAATGCAAATATTGAAATATGAAACGCCAATTCCAATGAACCCTCAGATATTTATGATTTTGTTATTTCTCTTTATTATTTTGCTACTCTTCTTTTAATATCAGAAAATATATTTAATTACGTTGGTTAGAAAATAATTAATTTGCTTGCAGTGAATATATTAAGTTGAAGCTACCATAGTTATTGATTTTCATCGAAACAGTGAAATAAAATCGGGAACAAATTGGCAATGAGCACGTATTAAATTCCTCTTCTATTCGATTGTGTTAAACGCTTTTGCCTGCTTAATAGACGAAATAGAAATTGTTTCAGATTTTCTCCGATTTGCACGTCGGTAGTGTAATTTTTTCATCAATGTTCTATTATGGTATATTCAACGTTAGAGTGTGGATAAAATGTGATAAATTATTTAGTCTTTTCCATCTCAATTTCCGATTCGAGTCACTTGACGCACAAGTTTGAAGCCTAAAAACTTCAAAATACACGTCGGAGGTCAAATTTCACCTGGAAATCTTAGAACTTGGTGTACACGTAGCTAGCGTAAACTCGTAGCAGTATCTTCACAAGAACTTCATAAATAATCGAGTTACTTTACACGAACTGAATATAAGTCAGGCACTTATCCCACGCAATGCGGATAATCGTATTTTATCTTCCACGACCAACGGGACGTTAAAAAATTTATATGATAATAAAAGTATCGCAAAGAGAATCCCCAGAATAATGAATCTTAAATTACATTGAGCCCGCTGCACGTTGTCAGGTCCATTAAAATGTAGAATTGTAATTGCGTATGCACATCATAGACTGAGATAGCATCGCTAATTGAAAGCTATAGCTATTATTCAAAGATATACGAGCAATTTTAACTTCTTAATCTGGAAATATCTAGTATGATTTTTACTCCTCAGCAGTGAGAAAATAAAAGTTAGTTATTATTTATTAAAAATCCATTATTTATCCTTATCCTTATTTTTCCTGAACTTTTTTTCAGGAAATATTGAGTAATTCTATATATTATACAATCTTAATACTAAAATTATAGAAAAATCAATAATATACAATATGTAATTAATTATAGTGATTTTCAATTAAGATGTAAAAATCATCCTAGATAACATTTACGAATAAAAAAATTAGGTGATTATTCCCGGATTAACTAAGTCTCTTGTTTTTATATTATATTTTCTGCACCTTACGATTTTATCATTGGATTAGTCGTAGTGAATGCACGGCTATACATTTTGCTGAAGTTTTTCTAGTTAAAATATTTAAGCACTCGTTAAAATTTCTTCTTGAGAAGAAAGTACCATTAAATCGAGTAAAATCTAAACTCTACCTACATTTTTTCAGTAAATATTCGACGATTATCGCGACTGCGTTCAAGCGTCTACGTTGTAAGTTACATTTACATGTTTGCGTTCTGTTGCACGAGGAGTTAATAGATAATTGGATTACGCGGCGTTCTCGTGGTGGCGATATAATACGGACACGTAGCCGCCGTGATGCTCGATAGTAATTTTCCTCGCGGATACCCTCTCGCGCGATCGCTGTACAACCGCGCGTGGGGCGTTAAAAGGGTGCATGCTGGTTATAAAGTGCATTGCGCCAGCCAACCTAATAGGTAATTACAACATGGCGTGAATGTATCGCGAGTGTGTAGATATAGGTACGGTTATAAGCGAGTGCGCGATGTGTCTCACGTTGCATAACGTTTCTTCGCGCGCAAAAATGTAGACAATTAACGGTCCATTAAAACCGTATTCGTCTGTCAATTTGCGCGTGGCAAATTTAGATTCTACATGAAACTTACGCAAGACTGAGGAGACTTCTGTCCCACATAAAAGATACATATTTTTCCATTAAAAGAATTTCTATTAAAAGCTGAAATAAAAAGTATATTGAATATCGATTACGTAATTTAATTAAATGAAGAATTTCTGTAGTGTTCGATAGATAATTACTATAAAGTATCGATTTCTTGCGAAACATGTCGCGGTTATTCGTTCTACGAAATATTCAAAAATAGAAATGATGCAAATAGTTTCCTTCGATAAAGTAGTCTCACATAAGGAAATCTCTTGTCGTCTTACCTGGCCTACCCTTCACCGGCGCGTTCGGCGATCGATCAACGTTTTCACACCCGAGAGCGAGAACATTAAATCGTGACTGGCGGATACCATTCCTCATCTTTTCTACATTCTCGAGGCCTTACGGTGCGAGAAAGACTCCAAAAATGACGATGAATTGTTGCTAGATGCAGAGGAAGGAAATTTATGACGCCGGGAAAACGCATGGCCGGCTAGCCTTTTTTGGTTTGTCGCTGACAAGCTTTATTGCTCCGAATAATGTTCGGTCCTCACAAGGCTCTATTTTATTCATCTTATTTGCAATTGTAAAAGCAACGTAGAACGAATAAAAAAGAGAAGCGAGATTGATTACAATGCATTTATGGACTAAAGTCTAGACTAAAATATTAAAAAACTGTAAACGCTTTCCACCAGTGGACAATTGATGGACAATTAATTAAAAATTTTAAAGTTTAAAAAGTACAAAATGCGTCAAAATAAACTTTAATTTTATGCTTATATTTTACAGAGTTATGTGTAATAGATTTAGTCACATGTCTCAGATAGGTGATGAAACATAATTATTCAAATAATCTAATCATTATTTAAATAACGTGAAATATAAATAATTGTTAACAGCATTGAAAAAAACGACGCTTTTATCGCGTATGTAGATTATTTTGTTGGATCGTTCGCGTCAATCGTCGCTAATGCACTGCTCTGATCGTTCGGCACCACAATCGCGAGATACATTGTTCGGTTAAAACTGCAGAAAGCCGCATACGTGGTGGAAGGTCCGGGTCCGGGAAACGAGTTCGTAATAGCGAAAGGGCAGAAGCGAAAGAAAATAATGATCCCTTGGCGGCGAGGCCAACGTGAAACGAGAAATAAAACGGTCGACGGGCGCATCGCGCGCATTTTGTAGATATTTAATGAAACGAAAATCACGCGGGGCGATTCCGACTGATTGATGTATCGATCATTAGTGCTCGGGTTCTCCAGTACGTCGTGCGTCCGTCCACCGGCCGTCCATCGTCCATCGGGGACTTTTTATTCGACTACCCGGTATTATTGCGGCCCGGGTATCAATCACTGCCGCTGCTATTATTGGGCTAATACTTTTACTGTTTATTTACGGAAGAGGGAGACCGCCGTGGACCGCTAGAAAGGGATGTCGGTTTGCGGAGGGACGAAGAGAGAAAAAGAGGAGGACAGAAAGGGGAAAAAAAAGCGTTTATAAGGGGAGATAATTGGATCGAGGAGTGCAGGACAGGGTCGATGACGAATGTCAAAGAACAAAATCGTAACAACGGGCAAGGGTGCGTAGAAAAAAAGAGGGTCGCACATTAGGGGGATATATTAAGCTCCGTTCCGGCGCGATAAAACGGTTTTATCAATATTAACGGTGCTTTTCGTCATTGTAAACGACACTGTTGCCGAATAAAACGAAAAATAATGCCCGCGAGCAACGCCAGCTCCCTGCCGTAACCATTCACGCTATAGAGGCTTACGACACAAGCTCGGACTCTTTTCGGCAATTGCCTTGGCTAGCATTCGCATTAAATCATCATGTCTCCATGGATTATGATCGATTTTGGAGGCTGAATGCTCGATTTGCGCTACAAATCCGGACGTTCGTCACGCATACACGCTCGGTTTACTTCGCAAGAACCTGATTACGTCGAGCGAGAGCCTTGCGCACACCGAAGTTGTTACGTGACACACGTCTGCCGGGAAAGTTTCTAAAGCTTCGGACAGCTCGGAGATGTACGAATATCCCGTCGCACGCGGAGGGGAAAATAGAGGATCACGCGGAGCCTTAAGTTATTCATTATATGTGGGACAGACAAGAGATAGCTACTCACGGATGAACGGAGAATGGAAACTGCTGAAATTCTCGTCGCTTCGTACTCGCGGCGGGGAATCAGAGAGTCGACCACGCTACGGTCTTCCAGCATGGCGTAACGGGCAACCCATTGTTAGAGCGTATCGTTTCCGTGTACGTTTACTCGAAGTTGTTACGTTATTAAGCCGTGCGCGGCGACGTTGAGTTTACCGTTCGCCGAACTATTCCGGACCGGATTACTGATCTCTCGCGATTCCTCGGCGTGCAATATCGCAAATCTGATAGTTGACTACAACGGTGCATTCACGTTCCTGCTATGCATTTCGAGCAGTTTTACCTAATGGGCACCCCGGCGACCAACCGAGTCATTATCCGCACCAATCCGTACTTAACTCTGCGTTAATGGGCTCCCAAAATCTCGCACAACTTGAAACGAATTTCTCTGTAAATGATCTTTGAACCGTAATCTTTTCGTTGATTATCTATATATTAAATAAATCACAATAATCTTGTTTCATGCGGTAAAGCGTGACATTGTAAGTATCTATTTTTAATTGTGATCAATTTTAATTGGCATTTTCAGGCGCGCATTACACGCAATGTTGGAAACAGTTTAACGTAACAATATGGCTCCATTAGCTGTACGCCTGGTTTTGAGAATTTTTCGAAAACCTGATTACACAATCCGCGTACATCGGCAGCGCCAATGCAGGATTACGGCGCGGCGGTGTCGTAAACCGATAGCGGTGCGGAATTGTTTCCATTCAAATCCGAAACACACAATCGATCTACGGTAAAGCCCAGAATGCGCCGCGCCGATTTTCCATTTGATACATTGTTGCGAAATATTTGCGTGAACACGCATTCGTTGTTCCACCAGAGACATTAACGTTTTACCTATTGCAAGAACGAAGTCGCGCTTGTGAAAATTTTTATCTTAAAATATTACCAGGCGAAATAGCATCAATTTTAATTTAGTACCTCGCACCGTATACAAATTCCACTATCGTAAGATAGTCTTGCCCGGGTCCTTTATTGCCGTGATATTCGTGAGAATATTCATTATGACAGACGTCTAATCTGTAATTTTGCCGGCGCTATGCAGTACAAGAGGAGAACCCTTCATATACACTGGGAATCCTACAGCTTCCGTTCCTTGAGGCGGCAGATGTAATGGGAACGGGAGTTTGCAGTATGCACAAACGGACACGCGGCCAATGCATTAGTTAATTGGAATTAATTACGAAGTAGTTTATTAATCCAAGTATTATTAAACTATTATCTGACGAGTTTCCGTCTTTTACAGAACGTGATGATTTTCAGAACTATAACGCTTATGCAAATTCTGATTTACAACTGACGTTAAAGACGTGTTTATAGCTCCATTTTGCTAATAGAATTAAAATAAGTTAGTTCTATTTAATAATCGTATTACTGATTGTGAGTGTACTGAGTAACTGATGATATGACTAAATAGTAATTTTATCATAAAAGTGATACATCGACTATTTCTCTTTGATGGTAAACATACTTTACATGTTACTCTTTGTACGCGATAATATCTTGATTGCTAACAACAAAAAGTAATACATTCTGCTTCTCATATAATATAATATCGTACCCTTATATTAAGTATGAAAAATAAAAATAAAGCATAATTCATCAATGAATCGATAATAACTGTATCTTAAGAAAGATCCATTGACAATCTGCCGTTCAATCATTAGGCGTTTTCCTAAGAGAATTCGTCAATTTCTCATCGCAAAATAATACTTGGATTTCCTGGCGTGGATAGTAAATATTAAAATTACGTGTCGAATAACGCGAAGATAAATTATAGAGGCATACGGCGTAAACCGCGAGACGCCAATATTATTTACCCATATGTTACGACAAAATCGATCAGACGGGCATGATAAAACGGGATCGAAAACTGGCAACTCGAATTTACGTTCGCCGTGAAAGTTATTATCTGTAACAGATCATAATTTCGTTTCCGCTTGCAGCAAGACACACAACGTTTGCGCGGCAAAATGTTTCCACTCTTTTATTTTTAGAATTATTTGCGTACATCATGCAAACCACCAGATCGCGTTCCTATCAGATTACACAGGAATTTCGGAAACAATTCTGATTCGGTAATGGCCCGGACCATTGGCCCGCGCGCCTGACGCCAGTTTCGGGTATTTTGCGGAACCTGATTAATCGGTTTGCGTAGGCCATCGCGCGATAACACCGCGACGAGCAATGGAGTTTCAATCGATGATGCAGATAATCGCGCAGTGAAATGATTTTCGCCGTTTTCCTCCCCTTGGGCGAAACATGCAGTTTTGAAACAATAACAATGGCTGAACTTTTATTTATTCATTGCAATAAACATGCGCGATTAATTAAGATATCGATAGGGATTGTAATTTATTTGTTGTACCAAGGTTTCTGAAATGTGTTTTCGATATTATCGATTCGACTGGATTGCGGACTTAAAAAAAAATCAACGTACGATGTTTCGATCTACCTACGTCGTCGCGTGCGAGCCGAGCACGGGCGAATCAACTGCTGTGAAGAAAACTTTGCCACGTAATGGACTGAATTTTCGATTCGACCTACTACGCTGAGAAAAATTTTTTTTCGATTTAGAACACGGCAGCATGTAATTACTCGAGTAATGAAAGCGACGATTATCGCAGGTCGCGAAAATCCGCGTCGACAAATCGGGTACGCGGCATTTCCGACGGCAATATTCCATCGCATCGGTACCGTTAATTATCGTTCTCTCATCGCGATCAACGTACGCTGTACTAGCATCTAAGTTGATAATACGGGATGCGATACGATGCGTTGTCTGCGCAACGGCGACATATCGTGAATACGATACCGCATCTGTTACACGGAACGAAATTGCAGAACATCGTGAAACGGGGATGGGAGCATAGTCGGGCTTAACCACGCGACTAGAAATTAATTCTCGCAGCTGCGCGCTGTCCTTGCCCGCGACTAACGCCCGGTATCAGGTGAAGGCATTATTTAGTGTCAGCCAATTAACATGCCGGCGCGATCATGAGTGTTCACCTCGTCCGTCTCGCGGTCATCGATCGCGGAGTCCCTTTTCGTACCGTGCCGTAACTACGGGGCAAAATTGCACGCCGAGCGATAATATCGGACTCGTGTTTCAGGCACGCTATCCTGAATCGCCCCGGAGAGAAATAGCTCGTGGAGAGACCTCGAGTAAGGTGGAAGGGCGACGAGGCACGTGCGCTCGTGCGCAAAGCGCGAGCCTCGGGGCCGAATTTCGCTGAAATTCCAACTAGATTCGATCGCGCGATTCTAGTTGATTTGCCGGTTCGATTACCAGCCACATATTGTCCTCGCATGTACCCGCATGCATTTCTCCTAATAAACACGCGAATCTTCCTCATTCGTGCGCGCAATGCAGTTGAGCGAATACTCGTCTCTCGAAAGTGCAGTAGATTAGGAAAAGAAATTTTAAGAGACACGTACATAAAAACATCTTTTAAAATACTTTTCTTATTTCTCCTTTAAAAGTAAATTGCGAGTCGGAAAGTAAAAGAAAAGAAACATTGTATTAGTACACTGAGAGAAAAAATTGTAGTGGTGGCAACTATACAAATTTTGTTAATATAATTATAATATATAGTTAAGTGAACTATATTGTAGTTATTGCAACTAAGTTAATGATTAAGAGAACTAATAAAAAATAGTTGTAGTATACTTTATAATATAGTAATTACAACTATTTTTTATTAGTTTTCTTAACCATAAACTTAGTTGCAATAACTATAATATAGTTCACTTAACCATATATTATAATTATATTAACAAAATTTGTATGGTTGTCCCCTCATAGTTGACATCACTACAATTTTTTCTCTCAGTGTACACTTCACGTGATACATCTGCATCTTCTTTTATACATCCTCTAAATTATCTGTCATCTTTTATCAAATACAATAACAAGATGAATGGCCTGATGGCTTTATGCAAATAGGAATGAGCGTGTAACGGTACAGAAAGTCGAACGAATATTCGTTTAACACGTGGCTGAATACGCGTCCATTTGCGGAATGGACGCATAGTGCGGAAGCGCTTTAAGAACGCGGTGGACAGTAGAAAACGGAATTACGTCCGCGCGTGCACTGCGTTCGACCGACCGCCTTCTCACACCGTCTTTCGCTGCAAGGTACGGCAATGGCGCGAAATTACACTCAACGAAACCACTATAAAAGCTAAAAGGACCGCACGAAGAAATGCCTCCTCGTTTTCTATCGTTTCGCACGCTGTACTTGCAGCAAGGAGTTTAATGTACCACGGATTTCTCCGCTTGTTCACCGATCGTTCCACACATTATCCTTCACTACAATATTTCTGTGTAGAGTTTGATTACCGTAATCCATTTAACTACTTTTTCGTTGCAACATAAAACGGTACAAGATTTAGGCACAATTGTCACTTGCTGGATAATAATGAACATGTAAAGGTATAGCTTTGGATTCACGTCACCCTTTTGCATTGTAGAAATAAACGTGAGGTATCGAAATGCGATCGCATTCCGGTGTGCGACATATGCGTCGACGGAAAGATTTTTGCGATTGCCATTTATTTTCGCCGACGCCATCCGCACTTGACGCCCCTCTTTTTTTTTTTAATTTCGCCATTCGTCTTGCTAATGTGTCTTTCCAATTCACCATGTTTGCCGAACGATTTGTCAAACGCAGTAACAGCCAGAGCGATCGCATAACATTGGAGACTATACATCCTGAAGAATTACCGCCTGTCCCATCTGATTAATTCTAACACACTGAAAGCATGAAATATGCCCCGTATCTAAACACGTTAAGCAGTAGTCGAAACAATATCAAATAGTGTTAGCGACCGATACGATATTCAATTGCACACTATTATTTCGAACAGCGTTAAATAGTATTGTGTGTATTTACACAATGCACGATACATTTAATGCTGCAAGTTTACCACTATCTCGAGCTCTAATTGAGATATGTGAACGGACGATAACGGATAAGTAAAACACTTGCACGTATAATAGGAAAAGTTTTTAAATGGAATTAAGCACGATATAAAACTTTTTACATTTTTCTCTTTGTTAAAGAGATATAATAAAAATGTAAATATATATTTTTTTGTTTAACCTTTTTATAATCTTTTTGGAAAATAAGAAGAATGGAATTCTATACCACTCTCAATTCGAGCGCGCGCGCTTAGACAATTAAAAGCTATAATTGATACTTTTAAAAATTTCGACAATTAAATATGTAATATCTTGCAATATTAAAGACGTTTCTACGTTTCCAAAATCCCGCTGATATTCGCTTTTGACAATCTTCTATGTGTGGATATTCCTGGAAAGTATTATGCATGCTTAAGCTGCTCGAGGTCATGGCGGAGCTTTGCGGACCGTCCCCGGTGAAAAGCTGTCCGAGCCGACGCGCTGAGCCCGCTTTAACGATTGCTTTTTCCGAGTCGGTTGGATTCAGGAACGTTGCTTCAAAAGTGGGCGATAGAATTTCGCACCCACGTACGAAACATGTATACACACGCACAGGCACACGGAATTTCACGTGATTGTAAAGTGGATGAAAGGTCGCCGAACCTTTCATCCATTAAAGAGATACACTATGGATTTGATTATAAATACGATCCGACGAGACCTTTTGTAGAATTTCTTTTTTTATTGAGAAAGCCTTAGTGCCATTAAATTTCAAGCATTTACATGATGACATGGCCATGGATATATTATACGGCCGGCTCTAATGATATTGAGGCATCATGGACGGGGAGGCGAGGATGAGAAGCTTTTCCTCGCGGATGATGCTGCTAGGACGACAAGACAACGACGCGGAGTGAAAAAGGGGGAGAAGAGGATTCGACTTAGGCTCCTTGTACTCTCGGAAATCCGTGGCTCAATCCGCGTTAGATCCTCCGTGTAGCGGCAGGATAATCACGCTCCTTTGTAAACCTCGGTCCCACTTTCTAGCACTCCACTTTCCATCGACATTTCTTTGGAATCACTCGGCGGCAGCAATTCTTATTACGAAAGTAAAGCACTAGACCCTCGTTTCTTCGCCGCCCCTTCGTCTGACGCTTGTCGTTTACATAAAGAAAATGGACCGCTCGGCCAGCCTGTTTAACTGTCATTAAGTTTCTATATGCCCGGTCGTTGGCAAAATTGGATGCACAGGATATAAAGGACGAGCGGCTATTTATATTTAAATGTGAAAAGACTTTTTTAATTTTACATTTTCTAAGTTGATATTTATATAACAAATGCATGTAGCAACTTAAATATTTATAAGTAATAATCACAACAGTGCCATATAATAATTTTATTTAAATATTCCAACAGAGAGGAACTGTAATAAACGTATACATTATGTATTGTACCAATTATAGTATTTAAATCTTAATATGAACGATAATAGTTTGTGAATATTATATAATTCAATAGGAATCTATCGCCGTGAATCTATATTATCAAATATTAAACGTTGTTATGTCATTTGAAAATTAATCTGGCTAGTCCACTGCATCGGATGATCCAGTGACCATAAATCTCATGAATTACATGACAGAAAATCGCGCAAATAGAATTTAGCGCTTTCGCTAACAGCATAACAGTTCGTGCACCATTCATGCTGTCTTAGAAGAAAATGCGAGTTTACGTCACGTCGCGTCTTTTCGTCATGTTATAATCCTTATACAGCCGCATGAAAGCCTTATTTCGACTTTGCGCCATCCGAAAGTGGCGCGAATGTCGGGAAGCTTTCGCTATACGGAGAAAAGAGGATTTTAGTTGGTAATCTTGTCTTTCGGGACGAACAGGAAAGGCTGCCGATGCCAGCGACATTCGTCACGTAATAGGACGTACGTGGATACTCGTTGCATTGAGTCGCTGGATGCAGGCAATGCATGGCAGTCGTGAAGGGGTAGTGACTGGTGGTTACTGATTCGGAGAATGATGCACAGCCGAGACGTGCGGCGTGACACCCTCCCTATTCTCGGAGCCGTTTCCTTCGTAACGGCTGCACTCGGGGGATTTGGGTTTATAACACTCACCGCTAGTTGTTGCATCTTGGAATGTTTTAGCGTCTTATTAGTGCCTTTGCAAAGCCCGCTCATCATCCATCTTAGCCGTGTCTTTCGCTTTAGCATTCAATTCTCTAAAGGCGCAGTCAAAGATTCATTTATGTACAGTCACATATAATGTGTTATTTCTTATCAATTTATTTATTTATTTATTTATATACTTCTTGACAACTTGGAACTATATTTCTAAATTGATAAAAATATCAATAAAATTTATCATCCATGGCATTAGCGATTCGTATGAATCATGTTTCGCTTTTAAACTTTAACAAATTCTAGATTTAATTTTGAATTAATTAACTAATTTACGTACAGACATATATATAGACATATATGACGAAATTAATTATTCCGACACAGGATATTTACTTTATGCTATGTATTCATTAAATACTATAATTTTTTAGGGAAAACGATTCGATTAGAAGTGAAAACTTTACCAATGGTACATTTCCATCAAAAGTATATTTATGCACATAAACTGAAAAGATTTACTGTTGTGAATAAAATCAGATCAAAAGGCAGATTTAAATAGAACTGCATCCAAGAGAGCCGATTTTACTTTATCTCTAATTTTTATTTAAATCTGAAAATGTGTATAAAAAATGCAGAATTGTGACGGAATATAATTTTTTATATAGTCACGAAACTAATTATCCGGACACATAGGATATTGGGGTTTATTTTATGTTATCAAATCAAAAGCATACTTTTGATGGAAATGAATCACTGACAAAGTGTTTTCACTTCCAATTGAGTTTTCTCTAAAAAATTATATTTGGTGAATTTATAGCATAAAATAAACTCCCAATATCCCATGTGTTCGGATAATTAGTTTTGTTCTATATAGCGTCATATATTTCACTTCAATTTATTTATTTAAATGTTTTTCGACAAATTTGGATCTATATTTTTAAATTCGCAAAAGTATCAAAATATTCATAGTTTTTAGAATAAACGATGAACGGTTCAACGATTTGTATAAAAATTATGTCTCGTAGAGATTTTCAAAGTTAACAAGTTCTTTATTTAATTCTGAATTAATGTTTTTCAATTGAATTTATTTTAAACGCTACAAAAATGTTTACAGTTGAATGAGCTGCAAAATAAATGACGCTTGATTACTGAAAAGAAGTTAATGTCAAGTTGGTATATTTATAGCTAAAGTTTGTAGATAGAACGGGAAATAGAAAAATTAATATTCGGAATTATAATTGTAACGGCTATGCTGTTTTTTTTTACTTGTTTTTTGTCATTACTTACTTCATTTTTTCTTGATGAAAATTTAAATCAAGACCATCTTGCAAGAAATGCGGTAACTTTCTTCAACATTATATCTAACCAAGTTATTACTTGGTAATTAAGTTTCAAATTCTATCAAAGTAAAATTTTCTTTGTTTTAATTGAGATATAAAGTTCTATGATTTATTTACACTTTTGGAGTTTAACTCATCAACTATTTTTTACTTTTTGTTATAACTAGCTTCTTAATTAAGGTACTGCTTAAATATAATAGTTTGAAGACAAGTATATCGAATTTACATTAAAAAAAAAATATATGAACGAAAATACAAAGCATCTCGTTTAAATTGCAATAAGCAATATAAATTCAATTGTAGCATATAATGTGCAAAGAAAATGAAAGATAATACTTGGAAGTTTCGTATTTTATCAAACCTCGGCGTGGCACAGAGTCTAGGAAGGATTCGTCCCGTGCATCATGCACGAAGACACGATTTGCATATCGGAAGAGTCAGCAATGAGAGCGTGGATGCGGTAGCGCGGCGGGGGAAGGATCATATCCGCATATTACCTGAAATTACAGGTAGAAGAGTCGATTCCCGGTCGATGCGATAAAATCACCGTCGGTACGGCCGCGATTCCCGGGTGAAGGGAAGGTTCTAAATCGGTCTTTCCTTCCGCGTCAGGGCGGTATACATATATGCACGACGTAGAACGCGGCACGTGGCCCATCATCTCTGGTGGTGGCTTCTCGTAAGTGAGTGAGTGAGTGAGTGAGTGAGTGAGTGAGTGAGTGAGTGGCACGATCACGTCGTAGGATCGCGTGTCAACTGCGAGGCCGGCTTCTTTGCATCGCCTACTCTCACCTTCTTCTAGCCGCTGCTGCTGGCCATGCGACCCCGGCGCATGTGACCTCTCACATGTGAGACGAGCACACTGTATGCCGGGCACGCAGCCCTCATAAATAATGGTGACTACTGGCGCGAGAGTCCGTCGTGGCGGCAGAAGAGCGAAAAGTAGCTTCGAGAGCTCCCTACGAAGTCGTCCCGATATTGCATTATTACTTTTGGGTCGGGCGCCAAAGAACGCAGGAGGGCAAAAACGCGGCTCGAGCGAGCGGGGTTGAGGGGTGAAACTGTGCGGACGTGGTTCGGTCGACGTCGGGTGGCTGCGACTCTTCACGTTCAGCGGTGAAAGATCGGATAAAGATTGCCGCACGTACCGATTTCTTCGTTTTCCGACGCCCGCGCCATAAGGCGGGCCGCTGGCTGCCGCCGAATGGAGATTTCCCATAAATTTTACGTCGCGGTCGACGATAACCGCATGGGACACGGCGGAAAGAGGTTGCGGCCACGAGGTGGTGGTCGCACTTCCTGCGTAGCGCTGCTAGAAAAGGGTGTTACATACCAGGGAAGAGAAATGTTTCTGTTGGCGCAATATCTAGCTTGCTCTATGCTATATTCGCACGATTACATTTTCGGAGATAGAATTCCATGCGCACGCCTAACACGTAACTAATGTACGGATGAAATTTTACGAATCTCCTCGATCTTTTCTTTTCATCGAGTATCATTGTACTCTCATTAGAAAGAATGAAACACGTTTCTTTCTTGTTATGTTTAACATCGACGTAATTTAAAATAAAACTTTAAAACTAAAATGCGATGTAAATTGACCTTTTGAGAGATCGAATTAAAGTCTGCACAAAAAAGTAAATCTGGCATAAGTTTCAAACTCAAAATCGACTGCTAATCGAATCATCTCTACAAATTTTGATGACGTTTGCCTTAATTAAAAATTACGCTTGACTAATTATTGAAATAATTGGGCCAATTATCGATGCAAATGCACACGAAAGCGAAAGTGACCCGTTTCGAAATTGATTTCTTGTTCTCTGTTGTATTGCTCTTGCCCTTCTTGACCGTGCACGTTGTTACTGTGGCCCTTGCTGTAATTTACATCGACGGACACTGCACTAGCAGTAATAATTGATGGATAAAAGCATATATGCCAGGCGTACATGCTTATATGAACCACCGACCACCGACGCATGCATTAATCTCTCGCCGACGTTTAAAAAAAAGTTGGAAAACTTGACGGGCCATTATTCACCTCGTCTGGCTGATGATTATTTACGATAACAGACGAGAGTCTGCTTGTTCGGTGTCTTTCTACGTAACTATACTAAGAGGGGACATTATTTGAAGAAAAAGAGGGCGCTCCTTCGTATTACGGAAGTATAATCCGCGAAGTGTAACGGAAATGTAATCCGTTATATTTCTTACCTATCCTCCGCGTACGTGCATGCGTGTGCGCTCCGCATTTCGCTCACGTATGTATAAAAATAAGCTACGAATTTATTTGTCACGTGCAATTTCTCGCATTCGCCGTTAGCATGCGTTAGGAGTGAATCCGGGTTTAGAATGCGCGAAGCACGCGCACAGGCTAAAAAATCGGACACAATAATTCAAGGCGCGTGCAGCTCGCGCGCCGCAATTAATTCAACGTCAGCCCGCGGATGATACCGGTCGAAATCAGTATTTTCGTTTTCCGTTTTCCGCGTGAAATATGCGGCGATTCGTACGAGTGTGTTGATTAACATACTATGAGAATGCCGCAGACCGAAACGCACGCGTTTAAATATTACTTTGTGCGGCAAAGCGAAGGATAATGGGTTGCCGGACGTTCATTACAGGTCCGCATTACGGAGATTGATTATGTTTTACGACGTGGATTCGTAAGGGGGCTACTGATACCGCATTTACATACCGCCGTAATGCAGCATGTATTACGCTAACTTACTCGTATCACCGCAAAGCTCTCTTTTGGCGATTTAGACCTGTAATACGTTCTTATTGTATTAACGAACGACGTAGAAATCTAGAAAAATAATTATTATTTTTGATAAGTTTGATCTGCCCTTGTTATTTATCTCGTTATATTTTGTAACATTAGATTACATTCATTACGGAATATGATCGTTGTAATTATACGCCTATCGTTTCTCTCCCTACTGCGTTACTGCTCTCTACTGCTAGCTTAATTATCTTCCAGTACAGTGTGTAGAAGCACAAATTTATGAGGGTTATTATGAGGACTAGTGCTAACTTATTAAGCTTTTAATGCCAGAAACAGCTTGTCGTATAAATGAGTAATGAGCGTTTTTGGATACAAATCGTTGCGTAAGCATCTTTATAGCGGTTTACTATTCGATATATATACCTGCCGCCGTGGAAAAGGTTTTTAACCAAAGATTTATATCGCCTTAATGTCGCCGGCTCTCATATTACAAACGAGAGAGTTATTATGATTGTAAAAGTCGACTGTCCTCGCACCATGTATTAAAGAAATATTTATTTCTGTCACGGACAATTACCCTGGCGGTACACAAGATGATAAATGGAAAGGGGTCAACATGAAATTTCGAAGAATGGACTTTTCAAAATCTATTTTTTAAACGCGTTCACGGCGCGAGCATTTTCTAACATCGTTTCTCAGCGGGGTCATCTTTTATTCCTATCTCGTATCAAAGAAGTTTATGAAGCATCGCGTATCCGACACCGGAAGGAAGCGACTGTCTTCGAGAATGATGAATCACCGAAAACCTACAAGAGGATAATTCAGGTTGCATCAACCTTTGCCGTCTTTGCGAATTCCGCAGCTTCCCTTCAAGCTCCACGATAACGACGTGTCAGGGAAGTTGTTTATTAGTGACTGACATTCCCTTGGTTATCTTATTATATAAGTAGCTACTTTAATATCAGACGGAGCATATACGTTTATTACGAAAGTTCGATGATCTTGATATATCAATAATATCAATAATAAATAATAATAACAATATTAATGCCTTGCACAACAATATAGTCTACATATGTATAATATAATTTATATAGTTTTTCAGTTAATTAAATTTTTAATACTGCTATTAATCCTTTTAAATTTATTAATTAAAGAAGTTGTGAAACAACATAAAAATTTAAATCCATTATATTAAAAAACTTTCATTGTCTAATTATCGCCTACTTTCTCTCTTACGTTGTGTGGCCGTAGTGCTAGCCATTCTTCAATAATACGTTTATTGCGATAGTCTAGCTAATAATGTACGTTGCATCTTTTGTGCGGTTAATTAGACGGTAATAAAGTCATTTGAAACAGAAAGAGGGTGACACTGGCTAATGTTGGCTTCGTTGTGAATGAGCCTGTAAAACGCGTTAGCACCGAGGGGGTTGGCAGAAAACGGTAAGGACCATCCTGGGAGCGCTTCGTCATCTCTGATAACTCTCGTGGACCTTCAGCCTCGCGAATCCCTCGGCTTCTCCAGCCCCACGAAAACTACCCCATTGCGCAGTTATCTCAGGCCCTTCTAGTATGATCAGACGTTTTGCCTACCGCCGACTGACATTTCGTACAGTAGGCAAAAAAAGAAGACAAAACGCCAGGAAAGATCGAAGATTAAAATTTCATCAAGATAAGAACCAATTTTCGATTTTCTCATAATAGATGATCTTTATAAGTGAAAACGTTTTTAGCGTATAATTAATACACTTCTCTTAAGTTAGAAATTTCATTTGGTTACAGTTTCATGTTTCCAATTACGAATCTACTCACGTTTAAACTTAGACATATCATCTTCTCATCATGTATATGCAAATTATATTGAAAAGTGAAATAAGAATGTTTTGAAACGTCATAAATCATTGGAATTATTTATATTAAAATAGGTAGTGTTCATCTATTAAAATTTTTGAAGTTTCATTAAACTGTTTTAAAAATTAGCGTTTAGAATATCTACACTAAACACAATAAATTCTTTTAATTGTAACTGACATGAGTTCAAAACTGAATTCCGTGAAAAAAAAACACAAAAAACCAATCCTGAAAGGTATAAAAAAATTGTTAGACCTACGTTAGATATTTAAATTATTTTGAAACTGACAAAATAAATGTTAAATTTGTTAAATAATAACATATAATTTGACAAAAAAATATATCGTAATGTAAAATAAATTAGATAGGACGAGCAAACCTGCATGTATCTCTCGATACGTGGAAACTATCAACGGTCGATTGCCAAGCTTCAGAACGAGTAACATAACGGCTATACGCGGCGGATACGTTTACGACCGGGAGTAAAAAAGATCGATCGCATTTCCGGCGTACCATAGACACTTCGACTACCGTGTACCACTTTTTCTTTCGCCGATGCTGAGCAAAGGGTCCAATGAAAAATCACTGCGCGGACCTGAAGCCCGCGGCGGAACATAAATTTTAAAGCGGTAGCGATACAGAGTCCGCGCTGTTTATCAAGGCTCTTTCACCTTCCGGAAGCAGGAGACCGGAGATCTATTAATTTCGGCGCAACGGTTCACTAACTCGCGCTAACATCCCGTGAGGTCGAAAGCGGGAAAGACCTCACCCTATAATTTTTCGGGAATCGACGCTCTCGCTATCAGCTGCTCGCACCGAAGTTCAAAAACTGCAAGCATAAATGTTGCAAAAGAGTATTTAGTTCGTGTATCTGCAGAGAGCATATTAATATCGAAAGAGCAAAATGCGTTTGTTTTCACGTGGTCCCGTATTACAAAAGCATACATCATTATCTATTAAATAGAATACCGAGCCAATTGTCGATAGTATCAATAAGCAATTAACGCCAAAGCGAATTACGGACGCTAGTAAAAGCAAATATCCTTGCAAAGATTATTACTTTTTTAATATTACAGCGACTATAATTGGTTCTCTTGTTGAACAAAACACAAAAGTTATTACGCGTACAAAATGTTTTGTATTTCGTTTTTTTTTATGCACCAATTAAACTTGCGCTTGGCCAAACGCTCGGGTAGCATTTCGCTTCATTCATAATTTACGAATTCGAGTAATGAATGTCGAAATTTTATTCGGTCTCGCGAGAAATCAGTCGACATAGAAGCAGTCAAATATCGAATATCAGGAGAGTATACATAGAAATGGTATGTCTCTTGGAAAATTTCGTTTTGACTACGAGTGAGACCCAATCGCATTATATCGAGCAATTTATTTTGTCCTATAAGAAATTACTTCGCTTACTTACAAATTAGCGATAATTTACTTTGTTTACCTGCTAAGTAGACACAATTACTGACAATAAGTGGGGTAAAAGATTGATGAGGGACAAATTTATAAGCAGTTGAGAGAATTATGGACAAAGTGCACAAAGAGAACGCAAATTATTATGTGGTTTTAAAGAGGTCTCATTGTGCATAACTCGCGTTAATCTTTCTGCAGTGGGTCTTGCGCCGTAATACGTAAGTATTATGCTAACGTCCGTCTCTTATCTTACTTTATAAAATTTACACGCACAGCTCTTCTATTATGAGATACACGCGTCGTTTTGGCTTTTTAATGAATGCATTAAATAAAAATGTGAATCACTATAGATGGAGCAAAGAATTAGATTGGAATCAAGATTGAAACGAGGTCTCGTTAATTTTTCAAAGCTATACGCGAATCTCATTCGCGATGAAGTTTCGTGATCGTAAAACGATAGGTCGGCGTACATATACGGGGGAACATATACCGGAAGACACGCGGGATTTAACGAGCTTCCGCTGCGCTTATCACTACATATTTATGCATGTAGACGGTATCCCGCAAGGTTAGAACATCGAATATTTTGCAAGAAATTTCACATTCCAGACATCGTGATACTGTCTAAATAAATTTTCACTTCCTCGACAAACGATCAGTATTAAACTATTTCCGGCAACTGTGTTTATTATTCTTGCTAATTTAATTTCGCCTAAATAAATAATTAGCAGTAATTATTTGTAGTCAGTAAGATTACATATAAATTAATTACATTGCGCACACCTTGTTGTTTATTTATTAATGTTTAGTAAATGTAGAAAAAAAAATATTTCACGTTTTTCCTTTTATTGTGTGTTAATATTTTTTAAGATAACTTATTCGCTTATATTCTAGAAAAAGGAAACTATACGGAAAAATTAATTAAATAAGAAAAGTTTATTGTGTTAGCCATTCATTTAGCATAAATAGTATTTTTACAATTGTCCTGTGAAACCTTTAATCATATAACTTTAAAATTATAGCCCATAAATATTTTATCAAGACGATAATTTAGAGAAATTTCATTTTTTCTTGCTTCTATTCTTATTTTGAAGAATGAAATGCCTGCTTGAATAAATTATAAGATTATATGAATTGTTAATCATAATTGTTACTTATTCAAATGCACGGACTTACAATCGCAAATTATTTAAACGAATTATTTAAACGAAAATTACATTAATATTTCAAGGAATAATCTTCTGGAAAATCTGAGTAATAATATTATTTCCGAGAAAGATAAAATTGATGGCAGTTTTTATATTTCTAATCTAATTTTAATACATGTATAGGTACTTTTTAATATATCTATTAAAGGCTTTTCTTTATATAATTAGACTTTGTATAAATAGACTTTCTTTATATAAAAAGACCAGAGCATTATTACTTATATGCACGTGTCATGATAAAAAAATATGCATTGAACATAAACACATGCGGGACAGGAAACGTAAAAAATTCGTTTTTGTTGCATGTCCCCATATCAACTCTTCGCCAAGTTATAGTGTTTCCAAAATCCGACGAGTGCGATCCATTCATTAAAGAAGGCTGTACGCATTTTTTGCCTATAATTTGACATGTGCGCTAATACGTTACGAAAAAACTAGTGTGAAAACATGTGTACTGCAAGTGCTTTGAAACATGATATGCCGCTCTCGAAGCACACGCGTGAGCTGGCCAATTCCGGATCGAGATCAGGGTTTAATATAGTCGCCAAATCTTCACACAGAAAAATCGTAACGAGATAATCTTGGTTTCATTCGAAAACTAAGATTCTAACTCTTCCAATAAACATATAATTATTTAATTCGAATGATTAAATTGCGAGATATTCGTGAATTAATTGAACGAATAAAACTGATTTTGCTCCGAAAGTAATTTTCTGTTCTTTCAAATCAAAGAAAATCAGTATACGTTTAAATTAATATGTTATTATTTTATGCTAATTCTTTCTGCGACTTTAATAAATTACGATATTACAATAAATTACAGTCACATCCGTATTGATCATCATATAATGTAATTACTCGGGACTTTGACACTCTTAATATTAATCGTACCAAAACGTGTCATCTTGCAATAATATACCTACTGCATTCGATCCGACTATTAGTTATTTCATGCTTTTAACTCAGGAAATGGACACGGTTACATTTAAAATAGCTAAAAGTTCAAAGACTGACATATGCTCAATCAAAGTATTGTTACTCATCGATTCATTGCAAAAATAAAAAAGTCAAAGTTCATTTTTCACACTTTGTTTCGTTAAAAATCAGTACGGAATTTTTCAAACATTTTAAAGCATTCGGATATTCTTTAAAAATTACATTTTATTCATGTAATTATTCTCGTTCATTTTCATCAATGATTGCGGTATAAAATTCTTGTTAGAGTAAATTATTTCCACGTATTAGGCACAAGGGATCGAAGTTGCATGACAGTAATAATAACAGATGTTGCGCCAAAGTACGTACATTATAATTAGGTGTGCACCTAGTACGGAACTAGATGGAACGCGCTATCTAGCATTTCCTCATCGAAGTTTCGGCACAACCGGAATTTCCGCCAAAATTACCAAATTTGCGAAACGTGCCGGCTTAAAATATCTTGTCGGCGTTTCGCGTGATGTCGTCCGCAGGACTCGAAGGAAGGGGGAGGGAGAGGGTAGAACCGCGGATAAGTTTATACACGTCTTCGGAGTTTAGGAAACTCGAGATGTTCGTTCATCCAATTTGATTAGACTGTTAGAAACTTACTTTTGACAGAAACCGTTGTATATACCGGATATACGTGCCACGACATGTTACGTGATAATACGTACGATATGTGGAGCAAGACATCCAGCATACGAATATAGCATTGAAGATTGTAATTAAATAGTCACAAATATGTGCACGCGCGTATGTAGTCGAGTGAGTCACGATATAGATAAGAGAACAGACTGCGGAGAATGTAAACCACGCTGAAATACTAAGAAGTTCTTCATGTGAAAGAATTTCAATTTAAGCAAACTTTGATAACACAGAGTAGGAACGCCACTGCGATCGAGCGTTTGAACGCCAATAAGACGTTTCGACCAAGGAAGAACCTATCTCCCTTTAAACGCGACTTAATGGACCGGTTTATAAGATATTGATTTGCCCTTAGTCCTTATGGACACGCACCCAGGACCATGGAGACGCCTCAGGCCAGGAATATATAACGACAATAATCTGAGTGTACTCGGGCATTCAGAGCACAAATTTTCGTGTCCTGTTCCTGGACCTCGACGAGGATCAAACTTGCTTTTATGGGATATTCGTCTCTTGCTTGAGCGATTTTGCGTCCCTTCGGTACTTCCTCGTCGGTCCCTCTTCTCTTGAAAGCGCTCGACGAATCCCATTTTGTCCCTAGCACCGCGCCGAGTCCAAGGTGCTCCTGGTAGCCGAGGTGGTAAATTAACAATTAAACTGTAACAAGATTTTCAGACGTCTACCTACAGGAAATTCAACGCCGGCCAACGCCGCGTCCTTCTGAGAGCTTGCCGAGTCCGTGGATAATTAAACGCAACCGGTATGACCGACGTATGTCCTCCCCTTCCGTCACTTCCGCTTCCTTAACCGCGTCCACCCGCGCTAGGCACAACAATTCGGCTTCTGGAAATTGGAAACCTGTAATTTATGGCGGTTACTGAAGAGAGAGGATTAATGTCCGATTTCCGAACACCTTGAGTAAGGTTTGACCATGCGTTTGTTCGACGGACAGACTTGACTTCTGAAAATAAGTACACTCGCTTCACATTTCGCTAATACAATTAAACGAACCATTTCTAGAAATTTAACTTTTCTGTTGCTAATTGTTTCACAAACAATAAAGGAAAAAATGATTAAAGCTTTTTTATTTATATTTTTAAAAAGTCTATATTATTTTTAGATATGCAAATGTTTGCGTATAGAATATGAATTTATAATTGGAAATTTCCAAATTATTTCCACATTCTAAATTTTATGTCAAAGTAAAATTTGCATGAATAGTACGTGCGCTATATTAATAGCGTAAGAATACTTATATTCATTTTTTTTTCTATCACTTATAAAATCTTACAAATTTAATTCTTACATAAAAGTACATGTACACTGAAAAAAGTTTGGATAACCCAACAAAAAGTATAAACAAAATGCATTTTAATACTACCAATCAGAATTCTGATTATCATGATTAAATTTCTGATTTTTATAGCTAAAATGTTTGATAAATTTAATAATAAGTGTCTGACCTTTCTAATTGAATCTATCAGTGATTGACATTTTCCAATTTATGCAAGTAGATTCTTTTTTTCATGCATCAAACTTAAATGTTTTAAATTTTCGTAGATGCGCATTCATAGAAGTAACATTCGAGGATTGCATTAAAAATTAACTTCCACAAGTCATGATTATTATACAAAACGTTTCAAGAGTTTTTATATTGTTTTCGCAATTATTGTTAATTTTTTGTTAGCCAGATAATTAACTGCTGTAGTATTTATATTAAAACAAAACTCTCTTGTTTATCTTTTGGGCTCGCTTCAATGAAAGTTAACAAAGACTGCAAAAATTATAAAGTTACCAAATTTTAATTTAGCAGAGTATTTTCATACGCTTTTATTCATTCTGTCATACAATGCAATCGTCATTTTCAAATATATTTTCGCAAATCTGTGTTTCATACATGGTTCGTATCAAAAGATCACCTACCATTTTGTACAGTTGCAGTAGCAGCGTATATACAGTGTATACAGTTTACGACCTATTCTGATATATTGGATTTCTTGGTATTTTATCGATTTTCGTTCGGTTGACCGTCAACCAAACTCTTTCTCTCAATATATTTCTCGCGCTCGCCATCACGTACGCAAGGGTTAATGGAACCAAAGATGAATCTAATGGCCCGCGTTAGTCTGAGAACGTGTTTCGCCTTATTTACGATGTAAAAATACGCAATGACGAGCGTACACACATACCCCTTTCACAGTATTCGTTTCCTTTCTTTCTCGACTAAAGAAAAAGTCGCTCCGCTTTTATGACGAGAGTAAACTGTAGTAAAGGGCGCTCATGGTCCATTTCGTGAATCCTTGCTGTCGCAATACCCTTTTTATCATGATTCTATCCACGATATAGAATTGCAGGTTACCAGCTTGAAGAAAGCTACGTTGTAGCTGAATTTTACGAAGCAACCTTTGTAATATTTCGTACGGCGAAACCGCAATTTTTTTAATGTCATTTATGGCATTAAACACTTGCACGTTCCTGTGCCGTAATTGTGGCTTCTCGTTACGCAACTGTAACGATGCTCATAATACTGCTCCGTAAAAAAAAAATGCATCGCATAACTTTGTAGACGCACGTACTAATAACAACAATTAGCATTGCCTGATTAAATTAACATTCCGGGCTTTGCCTTACGCGCGTAATTAGTTTAATCTGAGCTTTAACCGCAAATCCCGTTGTCTGACTCCTCTTTGTACGAAAATTTGAGCCTTATTATATTCTTTAAAGCACAGGTTTATGATTGTTGTAATCGTCGAAAAAGTATAAAGGACTGTAATCTAAAGGTCCTCTATTATAAATGCAATTTGTCACACAATTCGACGTGGGCGTAAATAATGAGGAAATACAGACATAATTTTCGACCTCTTGGCTAGCATAAGGGTCTCAATTTATTTGCGTGCAAGTCGTACGCGGATCTTCGATCGAACGAATTCTAAGGGAAACCAACTGGTGCTGCGGGCTCCCTCAGGGGTTAAGCTCCGGACCTAAATCAATTCCCCGTTTGACAAATCTTCGGGCGATGCCGGACGACGGCAGATATTTCATTGGCCGTACAATTTCGCTATCTACCGCGTGCACTACAGCGTTGGCCACGCGAGTTTTAGATTCCAACTGATTGGAACATCGTGGTAAATTGATCTACCTTCCGGGGCAGACAATTCCAGGATTCTATTTAAGTCGTAATATTCTTCGTTGAAAAATTACATCCGTATTATGAAATCATGATTAAAAGTTTCTGATGAATAAAAAGAAACAGAAGTAAAAAATGTAAAGCAAATTTAAAGAAACTTAGAGATGACTTTCAGCCATCTTTCCCTCATTAGAATTTTATTATAAAATAATACCAGGATATAAAGTAAAATGTGGAAATTCTTTTAGAAAAATATGAAAAAAAGACAACATTGAAAAACCAGAAGATAAAAGTATTGCTGAAAATCAAGAACGCCGTAACACAATGAACAAGAGAGTAGTATGAGACACGAAAGGGACATAAAACAAACATTGCGAAATGTATTAGTTCAGCAAACTGGTGGTGAGGTGTTAACGAAATTTTCAGTGCGATGCGGTCTCGTCGCTTAAACATGGGGTCGGTCGACTGGCTTTTCCACCAATGGTAAGCGTTCCGTCTTATTACGTTATTACATGAACTAAAGATATGCAGAAAAAGATTCGAGAGTACAGTTTTCCTTTCGAAGCTACAATTAAGCACTCTCAATTTCTCTCATCTCACGATGGGTTATTCAATAAATGAATTTCGTTCAGGATAACTTTATTGACAATTATAAGTGAATTGGCTGCCAACTCATTTTGCAGAGCACGTTTACAATATCATAAAGTGTACCTTGCTCGAACGGCAAACGACGACACTCTTGAACGCGTTGATCGATTGCGGGAAGTCCGGTACGCGAAGTTATTCTTTAATAACCTTCTGTTCCATTGTTCAGGATAACGTGTTAGAGCTGGATACACACTATTCCAAGCTTCATTTATCCTGACCCAAAAGAAAGCTGTGGATTATATCATCCCGAGTTTGTGAAATCGCGGTGATCACGCGCGAAGAATTGTTTTACGTTTTTCTTTTGATTTTGAAAAATAAATAGATAAAATAGTTTCACGATTCGTTCGTGTCTCAGTCATTGAAAAATTATTAAAAATGGGATCATTGGATTTCATTCTAATATCACATCAAGAACGTAATTCCCTGTCGAGTAGTCACGTAACCGTCGTAATCCCGATACAAGCACCTGGGGTGACCAAGTGCACTAAATAATGTAAGTTTCATTGGTAATACTGTATTCCTGATCGATATCTACGACGTCGACGCGACCCCTTCAAGGTCTACTAAGCGAAGATATATTTAAAGTATTATATGGAAAATATGAATCTTCCGTTTTCTATCGCACACATAGTCACTAAATACGTTTTTTAGTACCGATATCGTGTTAGGAAAAGCCGAGGGTAACAAAACTAAAAATATGATTTATTGAAAATTGTGATTAATAATTCTAACTTACAATTAATCAAACGCTTAATAGTTAATAGTTGAGATGCTCATAAATTAGATAACTCGAAGTAACAATTTCTGAAACTTGAAAATTAGAATGTTTTTCAATATTCAGGTAACTATTTGAAATATCTGGGGCTAATTATGTATATTTACAAAGAAAATGTAAAGAAAGAGGAAACTTAGAACTTAAAATATTAAAAAAAATTTGTTGCGCAAAATTTGTGACTAAACATATATGTTTGAAAAAAGATAATATCTAAAGAATTCATATATATCTGATTGCAATTACGATGACAAAGAATTTGAATAATTTCATTCGCGTACGTGCTATTCGGTTTCTTCAAACAATACGGTTTAAGGATGAGTTTCCAACCGTGTCATTAGATTCGCTGTAATGAGATTGGTCAGCGGAATCGGGGGGAGTTTCGTATCCAGATCATGCTCTCGAAGCTTCATTGAACCGAATTGGTCACACAGAACCTGTTCTCAACTGTGAGCCTGAAATAACAAGAGCAGCGTATCTGACGGACCACATTCCGGAAATGCGTTACTACTACGGAATATTCTTGGGGTTGATTAACAAGTTTACTCAAAATTTTCTTCATTGCGGATTCCGTTCAATATTATTTTCACGTACGCTAACAAAATTGGAGCTTTTTGCAATGATGCTCAATGACATTATTAAAAATTTATATTTCATATTTTAATTTATGATGTGCCCTTACAATCTCTGTATGCGCATTCTATTTTCAAAACGATAATTGTAATAAGTATATCATAATTTAATTTATAGATTTTTTTAAACTTGGAATAATTTTTCTATTTCCCACCGTTATATATGATTTATAATCATATATAGATACATCTTTCGAGTTTATATGGTACAGATAAAAAATTGAACAAGACAATTTATTCACTTGTTTAAATAAGTTTAGACGATGTCATTTAAGCGAAATGAATTCAACGAGATCATCACATAACATACGCTATTGATTGAATTATTTAATATTATATACTTGGCAGCGTTAAATTCGTGAAATTTAATATTTGTCCAAAAGTATCTTCTTAAAATAATAATTTTAAGACAAGGTTAACCAAACCGTCGTAGTGTATATATATATCGTTATGTCGAATCAATATTATCTTGACACGAAATCATCTATTCAGTCGTACAATTCGGAATTTTAAGTACGACTGCGAGAATTTGGTATTCCTATTAATCAGCACGACGATAGCAGTCAGCGCGACGGCTCGAAATGGATTTCCTCGACATTCCCGCGTGATTTAGATCACAGTGAGGACGTATCGTTACGTGCACCGATCCAATCCACGGTAATGCACGCCAGAAACTTGGACAGACTTGGCGCACCGCGAATATTCCGAGCTCATCGCAGTATCTAATTTCGATACGTCCGGATGCATATTGTTCCAGAACTCCACGCTGCAATTACAATTACGCGGCAGCGTCCGGCTCGCCGTGTTGTAGTCTCATATTACTCGATATAGTCCGGGGGGAAGGATGCGCCTCGGCGAATGCTCTATTTTGAATCGCCGCGAATGGAACTCGCCGAAAGTTCCCAAGTCGCGAAACTAGGCGACACTCGAGAAAGCTTACCAGGGTCGCCGGTACCAAGTCCCATCTCCATGCGAACGTATTAAAACGAACTTCCGACGTGGAAGGATCGCACGGAAGGTAATAAGGTAATGGAGAAGTCACTCGAGCCTCGCAAGTTACACACGACTGATGGTAACGGGCTATTTAACCATCCCGCTTGAATTTCTCTTTTTTTTCTTTTTCCTTGCTCCTCTCTCTCTCTCTTTCTCTCTTTCTGTCGGTTTGCTCCTCTCTCTTTCTCTTTCTTTCTTTTTCTCTCTCATTCTCCCTACTTTGTCTCTCAATTCCTGAATCAAGCGCTATTCTTTTTATTTTTCACCGGCTACAAACCGAGAACATGTATCGCTGTCTCTTTATGTCTCGTCCGCACTGCGTCTCGGCCGCTTAAAATTTTCCTTTGAGAATTATACTCGCTTCACCCGCTCGATCAAAGAGTAATGAGCGTCGCACAGAGGCGATGCCTGAGCAGATTCCGGAATAGATAGAAGGATCCGTTAATTAGGTAATCCGAGACTCCGAGCCGAATCAATACCGGGTATCGCGCTTGAGGAAGTTGAACTACCAATCGAGCGATATAACCGCAATGGATTGTTTCTCAATTAAACGAAATGTAGAACAAAGTCGCCAATATCGACATAAGTCTCTTAAATGACACCCACTTATTTCTCAGAATTTAAACATTGTATTTTATTAATACTGATAAAAGCACTTGCTTAAATAATTAAATCAAAAATTTATAGTTTATACGGTCATGGCTTTTTATTATAATATAATTGTTACAAATTCTTCGAAAGTAAGAATAAAATTTATACGACTTTTTTTGCAAATTATAAATTTAAATATTAGAAAATATATTATTGATAATATTAGATTATTTTACAAGTTTATAGCGTAATAAACTTTTTTATTTATATTTTTCTTTTTCTTAATTTTTTTGTAATGTAGTTTTAAATATAAAATTAGGGCGTATAACTGGCACTTTATCAATAAGACAGTCTATAAGATAGTAAAAATCATATGAAAAACACATTAATAGATTATCTTACAAAAAATTTAATTATTGCAAAATTTGAAAGAATAAAAACTGCTATATTATCTGAGAGAAGACACTTTCTAGTTTGTATTTAGATTTCCAAAGTTTATTTTTAGCTTTTGTTTAACAAATACAATAAAAAATAAAGTGGTATGTCGATATTATAGATCTTCCTTTAATTCTTGCATCAAAAATTTAAAATAACGTAATAATTTCATAATACTTACCCCTGTCTTTTCGTGTTATTATACAATTTATAAGTGGATTGTAACTACGCATACAATTTTTCATCAAACTCATTCTAAAAAAAACATCTGAAAATTTCAAATAATGTAGAAAATAAACAATAGATACTGAATTAAATTAGTTTTGCAATGGGTCGATCTTTCTAACGATATTATATAGTTACGTCAACACAAATATTTTGTACATATAAAATGTTTTCTGTAATTCAATCATTTATATAATATTTCTGTTCTTTTTAATAACATGAAAAAAATACCAAAGGCAAAAGTTGCTCGTTTCGAAGGCAAATGTATTATGTTACAAACAACATTTTTTCATGCTAATTATATTTTACGTTCCGAGATCAACATTTTTTTTAATGGGATATTTTTATTAATGCAAGTAATGTAGTTCATTAAAAAAATTAATTCAACCATACAGGATACACTGACCTTAAGATAATTTTAAACATAAAAAAATCATATTTAAATGTGATTCTTGTTCATACTAATGAAAACATGCTATATCATTTAAAAAAATATTGAAGATCTCTAACTGATCGAAAAATATCCTGTGTACGGGATATCTCAAAAATATTTTTAAAGATATATTTACATCACATTTTGCAATGTAGATCAATTAGAGAGTGATCTAAACAGAATTGTTTCTTAATTTCTTTATAAAGCGATTCCGGCGAGTTTATCCTACATTTATGTTATCTGCACGTGGTACGTACACGAGCCTTTCAGCTTCTCTGCGCTATAATTTGTTTAAGAAAATTGAGGTCTATCTTCCTGACTCGCGCTCTGGTCTTCGCTATTATTTTCGTCGGCGGCGGCGACTATACCTGCGCGGAATTATACGGTAATTTCGAAACGGCGTCTTAGCCGACGCCCTATTTCCGCTCCAAGAAGTAATCTCGAGCCGGATAACACGTCGTACGCCGTTCGTACGCCGGAAAGCCCTCTTTCGGGATACGCGGAAGGGTATATACCGAAAGCTCCCGTTAGTTTACTGCCACGTGATTTCAGACTTTCCTGCCCGTTCATGTTCGCCGTGTGGTATATCACGTTCTTCTTTAGATTCTATCCTCATTAGCTTTGCTCTTTCGATTCTCTTCTTCACTCGCGTCGGAAATTCAACAAAGAAAAATTATTATGTGTGCGAGCAATCCCTCGTGATTGAAACTTGCAACGACTTCATCCTAATGATAAAATCGATAATTCACAACGATGAAAAAAAGATTATTAGGAAAATATTAGGAATATATATATATATATATCATCCGAAATTATCGCGGTTTTAAATAAATGTCAGATTTTTTCTGATTTATTCTATTATAATTACAATATTTAACGAAGTAAATCATTTAAAGTCACTTAGCGTTGAAAAATAGCAATGGCGATAGGAACACAGGCGATATACAAATTAAAATATTCCGGTATTCTAATTACTGACGCGCAACACGGTTATTGAGGAAACTCGGCGGGATAGCTGAACTGCATCGAAAGTCCACACGTGAATAAATATTCGCGACATGCGCCCTGATACTCGCCGCTGAGCACAATAACTCATCAGTACCCGCTGCAGTATTGGAAAATTCTTTTGGATGAATAAATACGAGCATATGGCCGAATACGAGATAAACGCAATGTCCAAGCCATGCATTTAGGATGGTCCCCGCTTGAAAAGATCTTTAAGACTCACCAATACGCTACAGGAAACCTTCTTTCCTCGACTCCCTGCATTCTTTTTTCCTCAGTTGGGACGTTCTTTTAACGGGAGTAAATAAGTAACAGGATACAAAGAACGGTCTGGAACTTTATCGAAGGAGCACTCAAATCTGTCTTCTCTTCCTCTGCAAAGCGGGTTTCTGTAGAACAATGTCCACGGGAAAGCTGCAGCTTTAAAACTCGGATGGAGGGTTTGGCTAAATAAAAAGTCCCTCAGATATGTTTTTGTGCTTTCTTATAATGCCAATGGCTTATTTTTATTCCGAGTTAGTCGACTTCAGAATTTGTTACTTGATACATCCAGCTTGAATTTCCGCTTGTCCGCAATCGTGTCATATTTATTAATAAATGACGAGGTGCGCTGTCTTGTAAATAATTCGTCAAAGTATATGATACAACGGAAAATAAATCCTTTTATAAACTATTTCTTTAACTTTGTGAATTAGTTAAAAGAATCTCCATTAAAAGACTAACGCCAAAGAGCATTGATAAGAAGCGTGCAGAGATTTTTCTATCAAAAATTCTGTACCAATTCGTAAAGATATTAACACAGTGTATGTGGATACGTGTATGTGTACAAAAAGAATAGTAGGCTCACTATGTGTTGGCACCTTTGATCTGAATGCTAATGTCCACCGTGTTATTTGTGCGCGGCGATCTATAAGAGTGAACCAATTTGCTCTTATTGGTTAATTTGCTAACTTTATAGGAATAGAAGAAATTAATTGACGTCATTATCTTGTTGGTTGTTTCGCTCATGAGAGAATGACAATCATTTCACGGATTTTAACCTCAGTGAACCTACTGTATCTAAGTTAAGTATTTATACTGTGATATCGGTAATCATTATATATCTATAATTAAAAAAATATATACTATATTATATTTCTATTTTGTGAAAAAATAACATGTGAATGTAATATTTAATATTACGTAATATTATGTATGGCAGATGCAGACATATATTTTATTATATCTTTTATTCCTTTATTCTAATTAAAGAAATTATGCAGGCGTGATCAATTAAGCTTATTTGCATGTCTGAGTTTGTCGGATTAAAAAAATATCATATAAAGGTGAAGTGCATTATACATCACACTTAAGAAAGGACGATTTTACCTCTGCGATGAAATGCATTATGTAACGTCGCGCGAGATAACGTGAGAAGCATTATATTCGAAGACGAGAGTATTCGATTCGACCGCATCTCCTGAAAACTCTCAGGGAGTGCTGGCTGCAATGAGATCCCGCGGTGTCCGATGTCCCATATTGTAGGGATATTGTCGGATTCGCGAGCGCAAGAACCAGGAAGAAACGGCAGACGTATCGGGAGGTGGGACCAGACGTCGCGCAGACGAGGAAAATAAAGAAAAGGAGGAGGCGGACGAACCCACATGGCGCCGAGTTTGAAAGTGGCCGCGGATGCTGCTGGATAGGCGAGATATCCCTCGTGTTGAGGACGGGAAGGGTGGCGAGAAAAGAGAGAGAGAGAGAGAGAGAGAGAGAGAGTGTGTGTGTGTGTGTGTGTGTGTGTGTGTGTGTGTGTGTGTGTGATGTGTGTGCAGAGCGAAAATAGGAGCTGTTTCCGCGGGTTCTTCCTCTCGAGGGTCAAACACACACACACACACATACACACACACTCTGCACATCCTGCACACTCTGCACACACACATAGCGAGGACGAGGATGACGCGGAGAGGAGAGCGGGGAACTTGGCACGCGTCTGGCATACGGGACTGCCCGTTAAAACCTGCGGGGGTAGACACCAAATGCTATTCCGCACACGGCTTTCACGCTCGGCGGCACATACTCAGTGTCTGGGAAAAATAGAAACAGGAGAAAGGATTATGGGGACGAGAATGGGGATGGTGCTGCCGGCCGATAGAGCTCCGCGCCACGGTCGTTTAGCACGTTCTTGTGCTCGGCGCGAAAATTGGAAAGCACTGGGGCACGGCGTGCGCTTTCTCGCCGTAATTTTAAATGGCTGCCTAAAACTGGCGCGCCTCCGTCCTCTACCACCGTCTTTTCATTTTCACCGACGAAACAGGGTGTGCTCGCACGCCTGCGGTTTCGACTTCGCGGTAACATCGTATTGAGCGGCAAGTGCGAATTGTGGAATTTTATTCGTGCAGTCGATTTCATCCGCGAGGTAACCAATTTGAAACTCTGTTGTTGCTGCATAATGCATCTCGCATCGCGATGATTTCTCTAGAGCGTCCCGGCATCCGCTTTATCTGCGAACAAACAGACTGTCGTAATTTATATCGCGATCCCAACCTTCAGCTTTATTTTGCCGTATCAATCTTTATACGGATAGAATTTTCCTCTCTTTCTCTCTTTCTCTCTTTCTTCCTCGTTACATTTCATGTAATCGATTGCTTTATGAATTCATATCGGCGTTGCATCGTCTCGTGCTTACATAATTATCGGTGTTTGCGTTCGAATGTATTTAATTAAACGAAACTCTCTCGCACATAATTGGAACAGTTGCATTGCTCGTAATTACCGTAACGATTGGCGGATTCGAGCGAAATCTTCCATGCGTGAGAAGCCGCAGAATCGGCGATCCGTGCAATGTTCTCCCGCGAATTGGTCGTTCTTTCGTATATACTTTTTGGTGCTTCTCTCCCGGCGATCGATGATTATTACCTACAACTTCTCCCGTCGCCGCAGCCAACAAAGTGATTTCACCTTTTCCCGCTTCGCGTAACGAGCACCGAGACTCCCGATAATTGCGGGACGCTCGGTGCGGCTGCGGTAATTGCGCCTGCAGTAGTTTGTGTTTATTTTTCTCCGCCGCACCGGTGGGAAAGGGGGGAGGCAGGCAAGGATACAGGACAGAGATTCACGCGTGCACGCGTTATTTGGTCGTATATACTCGCATCGAAGGTTGCAATTCCCGCGATGCGGCCAACACCACCATCATCATCAGACGCGTCGTCGCAATTGCGTGAGTACGTGTGACGACGATTATTTAGTAATCTATAAATCATGAGGTGGGAACGGGCGAGACCCGACATTAGGCCCTGGCAAATGATCTACCGTCCAGCGAAGGTTCAATGCTGCGCGATAATTGAGATCGCGCGGCGAGGCTGTTTATTTTTCTCTCGCTTCTTGATCGAACGGGCAGCTGGCTGATATCACGATTGTAAATTACAATCCCGCGGGGATTTGTGTTAAAGAATAGTGTATAACTACGAATATCATGGAGCAAGCATACCGAGACCCGCTATTTATTTTCGGATCTTGCTCGTTTTCTACTACTTACCGTCGCACAGTCACGTTCTTTTCTTACTTGCACGTATATATTTTCATCGTAATGTATGCTAAGAAAAAGAGAACTTTATAACGAGTGACCGACGAATCGGGCCGAAACGTTGCAGCTTTTGTGCACAATGGAAGCAACATAATTCATACGCCGCACCGATCCCATGATTATAGATCTTGCAAAGTCACGCTTTCGTGGGAAATATTTCGGTACCGATATCCGATATTTCAAAGAGTGCCTGGTTGCGATATGCCAGTACTTGACTTTAATGCACGACGTCCATAATCGTCGGGGCTAAAGTAGAACCAGGTTGACCGACATGCAAGTCATTACTCCCACGATCGAGAGATTATTTTTTTTTTTTTCGCTACTTAGTGCCACTGGAGGACCATAAAATTATAACGCGGAGCTATGTCGTGTGAAGGCTGTCAGTCGTAAAAAAAAACCCAATTGAACACGAAAGGAGATCGTAAAGGAACGAAACGTCGCTTCACGTGTTTCATCATTTTGGATATATATATATATATATGCAATTCATAATTTTTTCTAAAATATATTTACAAGAGTGTATTGAATGAAGATGATAATAACGCAAATTAATATGTATAATATCTCAAATCTATAGATTGTGAGTGTAACGCACTTAACTTACTGTGAAATGCAAAGCTTGTTGGACTAGGGGATGGCTAGAAATAATTCAAAGCAACATGACATGTTTACGATGTTTCTCACGGCCACAATCTAAAAATATGCGAACTATTCGAATGGAATCGAATCAAAATACATAGAATCGGATTCAAATCTGTATGATTCGAATCCAAACTATTAAAAAATGTCGAATCTAAGAATGTGAATAATACATATAGAAAATTTTATAAAATCGTTTAAAATGATTGTATATTATATATAATATTTTATATTATATAATCAATATTATCTCTTAAATAGAAATTTCTTTATTACCTATATTAAAATTCTACCAAATAATAATTGTATTGTCAGTTAAAAGCTCTGTTTCAACGATTCGATTCGGGTAAAATTTTGTCGATTCATTTCGATGAGGATTCAAACAAAGAAATAAAATTTTGATTTATAATAATAAAGCCTCAGTGCATGATAAGTAAAATATAATTTGAAATGCGATGATGAAAAAACCTGACACTTTTTCGTTTTTGCACATAATGACGATTAGTTGTTATTGTTTTTTCCATTTTATTATTCAGGTAATACTATTTTTAAGGATCGTAATACCAATTGTGAGCAAAGCTTCTTGTATCTTACGTACACATATATATATATATATATAAATATATATAAATATATGTATATACATCCCCGTAACTCATAAGAGAGAGATTAATGTCTCCGGCGGAACTCGAGAACTGTAAAGCTCCGCTACAGAACTATTCTGTTCTATGCGAAAGCTGTTATTCGCGGAGGAAACAGACGCAAGGATCGTGATGCGACTATAGAGCGTCGTAAAGAGGAGTTTAAAGCATCCCGCACTCTACAAGGAAAATTCAAGATTTCTTGCCGCGGCCGAATGCGCCGTCGGGGCCCCGGTTACAATGATTTTTAAAATACGTTCTGCGTAAATACGTGGATGGGCAAAAGCGCTCTTTAGTGCCATGAACTTTTACGATGATCTACATATCCACGCAAAGATGCGCGCGAATGGTGAAAATGGAACTTCTTTGTTTGCACATCCATTTCGCCCATCGAGTCGTAACGTTCGCGACTGCAAACAGCTTATACGCGTTTTTATATTGCGCCATTTATTATCCTATAAAGCGGGGACTCAAATACCTTACGCAGCGTACTTCTCTCTACAATACCAAGCCATTTATATGATTTAATAATTCACTCTGTTTCTCAAATGATAGCAATGAATGTAACGCATAACAGATATCCGCATATAATCTCACACTGTATATAACCTAAATTAAATATAAACTATATTAAATTTTTTAGCACTCAAACTAAGATTTTCATGATCACAAGTTTTCAATTCAAACAAGATATTTTTATAAATCAGGATATTTTTATATAACAGGATATATTTTTCGTAATCAAATCTTAGTTTTTTATTTTTACTTTTACTTTTAGAAATTAATTTTATTGCATATTTAAATACATATGTTGTATCAATACCGAATAATTTTATAAATAATATCGAGAAAATTCACGCGATTATTTAAAGGTTTAAAGCTACATTTATTTTTCGAGTAGAATACGTAAGTAGATTATCATCGGCTTTAGTTGGCTGCTAATATATAATTTGTTGTCGCGACGCCTTGTAAATCGGCTTTGCACAGCCAGAGCAAATTGATGATATACATAATTCGCTTTCGAGATCAGCAAGCGGAATCCTTAAAATCCTTAAAAATCGTAATAAGCGGTTGGACTGTGATAAATCTCTAAAATCAGAGAAACATTTAATATGAGAAACAATCCATTAGCATTATAAGATAATGCCTTATATCAATAAAATATATCCGAAGTCAATTATGAATTAACTGCTCGCTTATAATTACAGATCATAAGAATTCATAGATTTTAACAATTTTAACAATTTAATTTTTGTTTCACACATTAAAATCTTATGCAAATGAAATAACAAGATTTATTTGTAATGACAGTTTTGTGAAATTATGAATAAATGGAACATAAAGCTATTAAAATGAAGCGGTTGAAATAGATTGACGCTATGGTGTGCAATAACTTTTTCAGAGTTGCGGTAGTCAAGGTGGCAAAAGTTGTAGTTAGTAAAAGTCACGGCGTAATGGCTATGGTAATTAGTAGAGATTAAGCACGCGATTGATAAATAAACTCGATTCGACGTCGACCTGTATACCTCGGCGGTGAATAGTCTTTGATTATCTTTCGGGGACATGATGATTTATCTGAGCCTATTAGGCAACCGACTGACTCTATCGATTCTTACCTCGTCGCACTGCCGGCTTGAATAGCATTTTCCACCCATACATGGTAGCCGGTGCACGTACTTCACCCGGAGTAGACGGTCTACTTTAAAAATCGAAGCTTCGCATATAATCTATCTACAGCGCGAGATTATATAAAATTATGAATTATTCTCCCTCGTCGAACACTTTGTCGTCTCGCCAGCATTGCAGTAATGACTGCTTTTGTTTCCAAACTTTGCCGAACTGTTGATTAGAGGATTCCTTATTGTAATAACTTGCGGAGTTCCGTCATGTTCGCGTTTTTCTTGACAGTCCAGCAGAGAACTTGATAAAAACAAACTTATTAGAAAATGTTCAGACGCCCGTCCGTGATTCTATTATCGAGGAAGTAGTTAAGCGGTATCGAAGTGCTTTCACCTCCATAGATATATAACTGATCACGTCTTGACGTAAATTGGAGCATCAATCTACATGCTAGTTACGAATATAACAAATGATTTCGGCGTCTACGCTCCAACGAACGTCTTAAATGTATTTTCTACGCGTGTCATACGGCCCACGTATACCGACCGAAAGTCGCTTTCGTCATCGTCTATATCAATTTAGCTCCCTTGTATCGTCACGCTTAAGACCTATTATTGTTGAAAACATGAACATGTTTAATGTATAATCAAACTCGTATGCGCTCTTCCATTAACTTATTCGACCGATGCTTATGTAAGTTATGCCCGTATGCCTTGAGAATACAGACGAAAAAACTGTTATATCATTTTAGAAACGTCTTGACGTCTCGTTATTTTCATTGGACCTTCCTTATGAAGCCAGTATATTACAGAATTACCGTTTATCCATTATGCCAATGGGCAGTAAGTTCACGTAATACGCGACTAATGTTAAACCGCTTGAAAGATTACTCTGTTTTGTTCGAGAAAGTTGCCTCGGGCGTCATTCTTATTTCTGCAATAATCGTATAGAACTGTAATTTTAAAGCGCACGGTTATGATAACGTTCGTTTTATCGTCTGATTAATAGTACTAAAAGAATAACAAACAACTCACGTTCGATTGGCTATATTTAACTGGCTAACTATATCACTTACATTACATTTATATTTTCAGTTTAAATCTCGAATGACTCCGTTATTCGATAAGAGTCATTGTCGTAAGTCTATTCGGACAAATGTAAAGTGTTTGTAAATTTAAAAAATTTTTATGTATTTCGATTATTGAGAAGTATCTTTTTTTACTGATAATTTGAATATTAATGTTCTGATCAATAGATTTTATTTTGAACTTTTTAAAATTATCATTGGATATGCATCGAAATATTTATTGTCATATACATAATTTTCGATATTATATTTACTGCGATTTTTATTCTGGTGGGAGGGGGGGGGGCTATTTTTCGCACGTGTGATGTAGGTATACATACACAACTTTTCAGAATCTCTGACCATTTGGTAACATATTGACGGCCATCAGCTGTGAAAAAAAATAGCTGCACACACTCCGCCATTGAAGTAACGGTGTATTTCATTTCCTGATGGCGAGCGGTGGCGCGAAGAAGGAAAAATAGAGATCAGAGAGGAGGAAAAAAATAAAATCCGTTAAATTTACGTCGTCAATAAAAAGGAAAATAAACGTGGCATCCAGTGCGCGTTCACCCAAGGCGATCATCTTCGAGATTCAGAGCCCTCCCGCGCATTCGTGGAAACGGGAAGATTACTTATTTATGGTTTCCCCGCTCTCAGTAAAGGAAGGCTCGACCCAGGGTGTGTGCTTGCGTACGTTTGATGTTGCCCTCAATCGTGTAGTTAACGAGAGTAACCGTTGATGGATTCGTTTTCCACGTAGATGGATTATTTATTAACTCTACGACTACCTCTAACGATCTCTACTGGGAACGACGTGGGCGTTTAGGATTCGTCATGACAGTGGGATACATGCCATGACTCGAGTATCCGTTCTGTAAGCAAGGCGAAGTAAGAAACGGAGTCCATCAATCGACGAGAGCTTAAGCATGCGTCAAAATCAGAAGGATGTTATGTACAATATAATGATCGCGTTATTTATAATAACGATCGTATTAGCGAACGCGCGAAATCGTGCGTCGATAAATTTACGTTCACGTTCTTTCGCGAAAAATAGACATTACGTGGACTTCAACGAGCGCGGTTCATCGATCGACGCGCCGGGAAAAACATTTCGAATTATCTTTACGAGGCAATCGTGAATTCCAGCGAGTGACGGTGCGTTGCGAACTTTAATGCGGCAGCACCACGGTTATCCGCGCTACGGGCAATTTCCGTCGCGGGTCTACCAATTAGTCTGGTAATAATTTTCCCGCCTGTGGCTCTCGTGACGTCGTATCATCGTATCGGTTGCCTCATCCGCGATGCAAATTTTTAGCGTCAACAATGTGCACGCGCGAGTTATTCGGAACCGCATGTTTCACCCTCTGTCGCGATTCGAGGCAGCTCCGAAGCATCGACACACACACACACACACAATCGTCGTCCCGTATTTTCTCTAAGTGCTGGCAGAGAGCACTATTGGGGACCGTGACGACTTAGCGCCGGGAATGTCATCCACGCTAATACACTTGTGTTCGTGTCCTCCTCATCTCGCTGGCTACAACGACGAAGAAGAAAACGACCCGCCCTCCGTGTCTTCCATTTTCCACCGTCTCGTTCGCCCTTCTCGTCTCTCATCCCCTCGAACTCGCGGAAAATGTATGATACGCCCACTCGTGGAGTTAAACCGCTATTTTTCTTGTGATAAATGAAATTGTTTCACGTGCGGCGCTTGTCACGCCCGCGGACGTTCCGCAAGTTTACGCGGAGCTTCCTCGAGTTTCCTTCCGGACCGCTTCGAAACTTCTCTTGGGATTAAATAAGATCGGAAGAATGTGCCCGCTTTAGGATCTGTAGAATCGTATCCCATAACAAAGAAGATATCTTGATTGTGTTTCACACAATCGTGTATATTGTTTACAATTTTCGCGTTATTAAACGTACGCAGTAGATCATATTTCATCAAGCGCATAATCGATATGATGAAACGTTAATTTAAATTAGTATCTTCGTATGTAAATAAAGTTAAAATCAGAGAGAAGTGAAAATATATTTTTAAAAACATTCACACACACACACACATTTGTTTAATATTTATTTAAACTAATAAGATATTACACATAGAGTACACCCTGTTAAATTAATAGCATGTTAACATTTGGTAATAAGATTAAAAGATCTCATATTGCTGTTTGCTAATATATACGAAAGAATATTTCATGATACTACCGAGAGTCAGGGTAAGCGCAAGGCGACTGCGCTCAGCGTATATTTGCTTATCGCGTTTCTCATATCGACCCACCTATCGCCCTGCCGAAAGTCGGTTGGTATTCTAATTTCAGATTCAGAACGTTCAGCACGATTGCTCCGGATCCTTCGGCAAACATTTTGCACGTTCACGCAATATCTTCGCGGATTTCGAAGTGAAGACACTAGCTTGCGCGCGCGTGCCTCCGAACGTGTCACCGTCGGACCGGAGATCCGTTTTCTTGGCCACTCTCGTCCCCCTTTCCCCCTATCTCCGCAGAAGTGTCGGCGCTTTATAGGACGAAAATCCGTGGACTTTGAGATTGGCCCTGTTGCGATCAGACGTCGAGCGACGAAATACTAGCGTGGTGATCGATGGGATCCCTGGGAGCGATCGCTCCTGAGGCACGATGCTTCTTCTCAAGAAGCGATCGAGAAGTCCGATGAGACTTCTCAGGGAACGCGCCGTCGCGGAAAGATAGCTTCAGCGTCGCTGTCAGGAAAGTGCGAGGGAGAAGGGGCGAAAAGAGAGAAAGAAAAAGAGGGATGGGAGTCAGCTCATTAAAACGCGATATCTCCATCTACATGTAAATCTAATCGAGCGGACAAAACCGCAGCGACATCAAACCACCGTTAACCACTGTCTATCCCATCACAGACGAGAATGGCGGGACTTAAGCTCGGATACGAGTTCGCCTTTAACCGTCAGCGTGTACATCACCGCTAAATTCTCGTGTAATGAGATTTAATCCTGGTGTTTTCTGTCTATGAAAACCACATTATACACCACCGTTTTACTTACCGTAGCAATATTTCGTGTTATAGAGGCCTTGTTAAGAGCTTAAATATTGGTTATACTTAACCTCCGCGTTCTTGCGGATTAAGCTGCTCGTTATTCACTCTGTCGTCAGAAAAAAGAAATAGTCATAGAATTTATAACTTTCTTGTCGATATATCGACCGCAATTTCTACTTGAATTACATAGGTTTAATTGTAGAATTTAACTTCTATTTTAAGAACGGGAATTTATCGATCAAATAAGAATGTTTATTTCAAGTACTTATAAAAAAATTACACTTTTATTTAAAGAAAGAAAGCAAATTTATTTTAAGTTTATCTTTTTCTTTGTTGCAGTACCGATTGTTGCCATTGACGGTGTACTCGGAAACAAGGTGCAACTTCCTTGCGACATTCGTTCCACCAATAATGATGAAATTAGCATGGTGCTTTGGTACAAAGAAGACAAAGAAGAGCCGATTTACAGGTAAGATATTCCTAGATATCCTAAAAATCATCGATTACTTTTCGAAACTCTTAAATTTATATTCGTACATCGTAACAACATTTTTTTAATTTACGTACTTTGATTTTTATTACAAAATCTCAATGTGCTGGAGCGAAATGCATTGAGAAAAACTTCTCGAACGTAGGAATCATCCATATCATCTATAAAGCGTACCTTCCTTCGAGGAAATCAAAAAGAAATGAGTTCAAGTGCTCAAGTCTGAAAATTCCGCGCGTTATTTTCCACAGGGGTAGCTCATTCAGTACTCGGGTCACCGTTTCGCTTCCGCGGCCTGTGAAATTTTGCATATAGAATGGCGGCCGGCACAAGCCGCCGAGTCGTGGGATATGCGCGGAGGGGGCCGACGTTAGTATCCGGTGGGTCATATTTAAGAAATGTAATAAGGCGTAAGATATGTGCGAGGAGGATGGCGATGCATCGTCTCGGGGTAGAAGGGCGGCGAAAAGTGTATGCGGAGCGACGCCGGGGATGCCGGAGCTGAGCGCTCGATGCGAAGGGGAGCAGGTCGTCGCGCTTGTTGTAAAGTCAGTTTAATCCTTGCCGCGACGAGGAACTTTAAATTTAAAGGCGACCGCTGTACTAAAACGTCTTCCCCTTGCCCTCACCAGCGTAACCTCTCCTAACGTCGACCCATTCCCTTCGCGGGACCACTCGCAGTAAAATATTTATTGCGTGACATTGTGCCCGCTTATCGTATACCAGACAGTTAAGGAAAAGAAACTGCGAGGCTATGTGGCCATGATCGTAGCATAGCTCTTTTCTAAGTACTCCTCCTTGCATATGTATTCAATGTTTCGTTCGTGATAGGAGTAACTCGTGTGACGTGCGTGTCATCTCATCAAGATTTTCTCGCATTGTAATTTATTCAAAAAGAACGAGCAGGCTTTTTTTCTTTCTCTTTGGTTAATTTGATCGATTCAACGAAAACCTTCACGATCCTTGAAAATGATTGAATCTTTCCCCAGGTTATCTACAATGGTACGGAATTCATCCAGTTTTACATTTACTTAGAAAATGGAAGATCTAAGGGGAGGGGAGCTTAAACGATTGACTACATTCTTCATGATATGAATATTTGTTCGCAATCGTAGATCTAGATCTTGGAGTTTCAATATTACTCTGTACTCAGCGTCTTGATCGAACAAAACGTTCGGTAATATTTACAGTCTCTCAGGCGGTCTTCGCATTTTACCTTAATAGATAACACTTTGCAAAATCGAATCCACTCAATTCCATTCTACGTTCTCTCTTAGGAAAGTTTCAAGACACTTAAACCCACTGAAGCGACCTGGTGAATTCCTTTCCTCGCGTGAGACTTAAAAGTGATCGATTTTTTAACGAGTGCTCGGCGTAGTACAGAATAGTAGCAAAATAAAAAGCGATGAAAGACGCGTTTGCTTGCAGAGATCTTCAAGAGTTCCTTAAGATGTCATCGTAATAAGTCGACGAAAGTTTCTATTATTTTTATCAAAGTTAAGTTGCAATAAGAGAATGGAAATAAAAACGAAATTAATTTCCTACACGGAATCAACGTTTACTGAGATTATATTCGTCTACTACACTCGGCATTTCAGTATATAACGCGCGCTACTTCGTTCACACAAATAGATTTCGCGAGCCATAAAAAGAGCGCAAGTTCATCTACGCTCTGCAATCTCCCGAGATAACGAAGAAACGGCTGTAGGCGATGCTTTACCGAAAAGTCTCGACGAATCAGCCTTCTCAGGTCGTGATCGACGAGTCGGGTGAGTAGGCAGGCGATCGATCGATCTCGAGAGTCGTTCCGTCGCCCAATGAACGCCGTAGTTGAAGTCAGAAGACCGATATGGGAAAATCGCTTTTCAGGGTTATCGCACGCGAGAAAAGTCGGTCGAACGTGTTATATCCGCGAGTCGTTCACGTTCTGGGCGATGGCTCGTGGAACCTGTGCTCGACCTCACTTCGGAGGTCTGCCCTCCTCCCATCGCCCTGTCTACGACAACGAGGCGGGCGGACGGGCGGACGGGCAGCAGCGTCGGTGGCACGTCACGGAAGCGCCCTCCTCGTCCACTGGAAGGAAGTGCGAAGTGGAAGAATTAAATCGTATTTCAACGTCAATGCCGCGGAAGCAAGCGTGAGGGCAGGATAGCTTTGGGACTACTCAGTCACGAGCGAAAATCCGAACTCCCGTGCAGTCGCGGAACGCAATTTAACTTTTAGTCGCTCGCGAGAGGAGCTGTGGAGGGCTCTACGACTGGCGTCCTCCTTTCCCCCTCCCCCCAAGATATCTCTCTTCTTTTGCGCGAGCTCTCTTATCCCCGACCGTCTCTCTAATCCGCTTCCCTTTGCTCCTATTCTCCTTCTCCGCGGATGCTTAATATGCAATCACGCACTGGAAACGGCTCCCATGCGATCTCGTACATAGACACGCCTGTCCAACCACCAGTCGTGAATCGTACTTCCGCGAACGATTCTTCAGCGAAGTTGCTGTGCGGTGGTAAGATCACATGCAGGCGTAAGACTCGGGCACAAACGACGAGCACAACGTTCCGAATTTAATCTTTCAATCAAAATAACACCGAAACGTGGTACTCTCTAAATTGTCAATTTAAAAAATATATAAAGGCTATAAGAGTAAAACGCGGTTGTTGTTGCGCACAGTTTAAAAATTATTGTAAGACTTCTCTGCATGTGAGAAGTAAATAAATAATTTTTAAACTGTGCGCAACAACAACCGCGTTTTACTCTTATAGCCTTTATATATTTTTTAATCTTTCAGTCTATTATCCAGGTTCATCCGTTTCTAAAGCTTTTGTTATGTAACGAGATAAGAAAATGGCATACCAATTTTGTGAGATTTTACTCGTCAGATATTTAATCTAATATAAACGAGATTATTATGAAATTCATTATATTTATTATAAAATTACAATAGTATTATACAAATTGTGCTGATTATAATTTTATCAATTAGAAATATTCACTTTAGAGATAATTGGGTAGTAAAAATATTTAATTTTATAATCGACGAAAAATCTTGAAGCGAATGCTGTATATTTGATCATAAGTATTCAGGTACATTTATTATTTAACCTGTAAATTAATTCAATCATGACGAGCTTTTTATTTGATAACGATTTGAGTACGCTGTCTCAATTAATATGCTGCAATTACATCGCAAATTATGTAATTAAATTGGTACAGTTTTTGGTACATAAATAACATGCAAAGCGGTAATTATTAGCGATAAACTGACTCTTATTGCGAGAGAGACGTGTATTCCATCGAAATCGTTCCAGTATTCTATGCCTATTAGCGAAAAACGCTGAAATTGTATATTATATAATATCAAGCATCGATAATTAATGATACAGCGCGTATCGGTAAATACAGTCATAATACGCTCATAACAATTGCAAAACGATGAGATCATTACGGCTGAGTTACTGCAGCGGCTAATCGATTGTTGCAGCTTTGACGTCCGCGGCCGGCGGCAATACAGCAACGCCCGTCTTTGGTCGTCGCCCACGGCATTGGGACCAAGAGCTTTTTTCGTCACGGCGACGAATCCGGCTCACCTCAGCATCGATCGGCTGGAGAGCACCGATGAGGGGATCTACCGGTGCCGGGTGGACTTCAGAAACTCGCCGACGCGGAAACAAAGGATGAACTTAACCGTTATAGGTGAGCGCATTGTATCCCGGTGAAACTCAATCAACCAGTGATCACGCAACAATTAAAGTCGGTCCTTTTGATCAGGGCGCGGTAATGGAGGTCGCGTCAAGTATCGGAGCAAGAAGCACCTTCGATCACGAGCTTTCCGAGATTGCTTTTATGATGTGTAATTTAATGTTGTACATAATCGTTCAATTCGTCGCGCGATACGATAAAGTTCATGCCGCGGTTCATTTTAGATATACATTTGCTCTCGATACATCTCGTCGTGAGTGTTGACTTACGAACTCGGCACTTTCCGGCGCATAAATTAATCTCGGCGTAAGCCGCGGTTTGCCTCGCAAACTAGGGAGCTGCCGTGGTAATATACTTCGTAACTACGACCTGTTTTGCGGCCATTATAACAGTTAATTCTACTACAACGCCAAAGTTCTGCCGGATTCCACCGCATCGACCGCATACGCATCTCTCGCGCTGACTGTCGTTTCGCTAGACGAATGATCGATTAACATCCTCGTTGGATTCTAACGACGCATGCTATTCGCACAGTGCCTCCGTCGAAGCCGGTAATATTGGATGGGGCAACGAAGGTCGTTTGGGGCGTCGAGCAGCGGTACAACGAGGGAAGCGACGTGAACCTGATTTGCGAGGCCCGTGGCGGCAAGCCACCCCCGAAGCTAACGTGGTATCTCGACAATACCGTGATAGACGAGTCCTATCACTACGATACCCAGAACAGGTTAACGGTTAACCACTTGGCGTATCCGAAAATTGGGCGACAGCACCTCCAGGCGAGGCTGATCTGTCAGGCCAGCAACACGAACTTGGTGACGCCGCAAATCAATTTGTTCGTCCTCGAAATGAATCGTAAGTCGTTGACGATGCTACTCTATCCTACTCATACTTTCTTGTGCTGTTTGCCGAAATTGCATGGCGATTGCGCTGCTTCTTCGTTCTATCTTTCATTTTCTCCAGTTCGTACATGAGCCAATTTCGCGTGGCACTAAATTTACGCGCCTTGTCGTAACAGTCTAATTCGAACTTGTAATGTTATGACAACGCGATATTTACCTTTCATAGTGACATTAATGGATGTGCCGCATAAAAATGCCATTCAGCGTAATTTCGATCCAGCGTATATAATAACGAAATCGGTGATTGCGTTAGCGTAAGTAGCGTATCCGAAATAGTTTCTTACATAAATAGAAGAGTGTCGAAAGAGCCATCCACTAATAGGCTGTAAGCGAGGATTAGCGCTGAGTCAGCATGTCGATCATTTCGCGCAAAAAAATGAAGGCTCTTCCTGGTGATGCTTAAAACGTATCCCCGATTACCTTAATGTACGCCCATACCGCGAATGACGATCAAGAAAAGTTCTACTTACGCGACCTACTTTGTCAATCTCTATAATGTTGCATGCTTGTGCAATACAGTTTCTTAAACATGTTTTTACGGGAATCGCAATCCATCAAACGGGCGCCACAGCCAGTCCAATTTACCCTAAGAGAAAAAATTATCTCAAAGACGAAAAAAATCATAGATAAAACTTGTTAGTATTGTTACTAAGCACTTTATAAACTAATACACTGACATTTTGAAATGATGTAGCGCCAAACTGTACCATGTTTACACGTGCATCGTCAAGTTATCGTTTTTTTTTTGCATTACGTTTTTTATTTCCGATAATTATTTCGCAGTGGAATGCAAATTATTGTTTACATTTTCTAACATTTTGTTATATATAGTGCAGCCTATAAACGTAAATGTGCCCAGTGGACGTAAAGTGTTGCACATACGTAGTTCCATGTAATCATTAATGTAAGTACGCAATTATCGCGTGCATAACGAGCTACGAGAGTCCTCCATTTGCGCGTTGAGGTAGACATGAAACTACCGACAAGTTGACGCGCATATTTCGCGAAAGAAAAAGCATTTAACCACGCTTCGCGTATTTTCCTATCTAGGGATATCTTCCTGGTCGTTAATTTCTCTCTACGAACCGACAAGTGTCGCCACTTGTGCAATATAAAGTCGCTGACCCCTAATGCATTAATACAATGCTAGTGTAAGCGCGTGGATTATAATTCATTCTGACAGGTCTCGTTTGTCGCATACAAAATCTCTTCTCCGCCAGCTTGCTTGACCTTCGAGACTATATAGCAGCGTATCAAACGGCATATCTATCGACAGAATCTGGCGTTGCTCAAGGAAACAAATTCGTGAGAAGAGTCGATAGAAGGACTGATGTAAATTGGCGTTTTCCCTTCGTGGTTTTAGGCAGCCCTCGTATCGTACGCCGCTGGCGAATCGCCTCAACGGTCACATAGGATACATAGGCACCGAAGGCCTTTTCACGTAGCCCTATAGTCGGGCAAAGGTATTCACGTGCTGAACCTATTAGTCGTCTGGGCGAGATTGGCCGGTGAAGATAACGGTAACGCCTCTCGCAAGACGGATCAGTGAATCGCGTGCCTCCGGTCCGCAGCTTCGATTCCGTGTTTCCTCGTGAGCGCTTGGCGTGCGACAGCGCGTCTGTGTTCGAGCGAGCGTTGTTGCGCCGTCGCACGGTCGATAGACGTGACGAAGAACGCCCGCGCCATGCACACGCGTGTGCGTGTGCATGTGCGTCTATGAGCGCGTTAATCGCCCCGTATGGGTGGGTCGTGTGTGCATCTAGGTAAGAAGGTGCTCGCGATGCACTGAGATATATCGTGGCGGCTGAAGAGAGTTCGACTTGTAATGACCCAGTAACGTCGTGCCAGACAGAAGGGAACGGGAGAGCCGCGGAAGAAGCTATTCGAACCGGCGGCGATAACGTTAATGTAAACACGCGTAAAAGCATTAGTGCTTGACGGAGCTGCAAGAGACGCTAATTCGTGGGTCGATTGATCTCGCCGATCACACGTTGCACACGTGCATACCCATGGCAACCTCACATCCTAAGACGCGCGGATTAACCGAGCAATTTGCGATGCATGTTGCAATGCATGTTAACTGTATTCAATAGCACACATGACTAGTAACAGTTTAAAAAAAAAAAAATTGTATAAAATCGAAACACTATCGTGTTGTATCAATTCTATTAGAAGGTACACTGAAAAAAAAGACTGGTTATAACTACCAAATGTATAGCGAAATAGTATCAATTAAATATTTGGTCAATGTAACCAAAAATAATTTTACTTTTCTAAATGTTTAGTAACTTATACCAGATTTGATAACACTTACTAAACATTTAGTAAAGTAAAATTATTTTTGGTTATATTGACAAAATATTTAATTGATACTATTTCACTATACATTTGGTAGTTATAACCAGACTTTTTTTCAGTGTAATCTTTCATTGACTAGTAATATACGTGTTTGCCATAAATAAATGTAGATTACTTCAACTTTGCTTTACTTCAAATTTGATTGAAAATATTTTCGAAGACGTTTGACGTAGAAATTTGTGCTCATTTTTTCTCTTTTTTTTAAATTTCTATCATTCTAATTTTTTATTCCTAAGAAAAATAATAATTTTTTTATTTCAAGCAATCGTTCTTATTTAAAAGATTATCATTTTACGGTTGGCACGTACAAATATGGACGTTTTATCTGTATATAAATTACGGTTCCTTGCGCAAGCTGCTTTTCCGATTGCTTTTGTTTCAAAAAATTGCATTTGATAGTTACGCAGGAGGATAATTCGCACGAACAACTATAATCCTACATCAAGCATAAATAATCATACAGTATATGTAACTAGTAGACTCAGGCATACTACTCTTGTATGCGAATAATTTCGTACACTCCCGCGGGTGATGCCTATTAATTCATACGCATTGCGATGCGTGCCGAATCCACTCGATAGAACAAATAATGATAAGCATGCGTGTCCACGCTCCCGTCTGTTCGAATGTGCATCAATTCATTCTTAATTGCTGTCATATAAATCACTTTGAAATTTTAATGAGTTATTAAGCGCCTTTGTGAATAATAAATTATCCCCTTCATCAAAATTTAACTCTTCGCATTCGAAGTTTATCTCGATTGAGATTGATGGAATGAGATTCCGTCTCTCTCGCTCTCGATCTAAAGACTAAAGATATAAGTTTGTAATAATTTTTTAATTAAAAAAAAATTAATTTGAGATTTCGTTACTTAACAGCAGATAAATTAGAGGCTAAAGCTCTTACAGTGTCGTGACATTTCACAATGGTATCGCGCTGTGTTGTAGCAAGATTCGATCGGCGAGAATGTGAAAAATAAGTGAGCGAGCACGAAACGCGTGACGCGGCTGGCGTGACGAAAGCTTTCGGAGTGGTCCGGAGTGTCTGCGGCGTGGCATGCAAATGCGCTTTGTTCATAAATTTTTTGCGAGGGTGAAACAAACAGCGGGCGCGTTTTCTGCGCAGCGCTTGGCAATTCGTGCCGCCGGTTAAGAATTAAAGTCGGCATCAATGTGATAAATGGCTCGCTAGACTTTGCCAATTGCAATTGCGCTAATTCGTATCCGGTCGTGCGTGTATCGCACGCACGCACGCACGAACACGAGCACGCACCTTCGCGCGCGCGACATTTATTCGTGCGCGGTCATGCGCGTCGGAAACTGTTCGCCTGATAATAATTAATAATCCCGTCCCTCCAGCGCGCTGGGCCGCGGGCCGCGGCGCGTTTCCATGATGCGCGGGACATCATCGTCATTCATCAGGGGAGCTATCTCGACCTCGTTCCCCGATAAGGCTAGAGGAGATTTCAACTGGCCGAGGGCCAGTGCGCTTTTCTTCGGCAACGCCGAGGTTTCTCGGAGCACTGATTTCGGTCGGCGCCGAGAGTCACGCCGCGCTTTCCGACGGGGCAGGTGGCCGTTCAACCACTTGGAAATAAATGGGAAGGTGCGAAGAGCGCCGGGTTTGATAAGTGCCGCCGGCCGGGGGCGTCGACTCGTAGGGAATTATTCGAACAAACGATAACGCCACGGTAAACACGCGTGAAACCATTAAGGCCCGGCCCCGTAGCGAGCGTTAATTCACGGACGTTTGTTCGCCGGCATACGCAAATGGCATCGCGCCGTTGCACCGCCTCGATAATGCGCGAGTAAAACTTGATGAACGCGCATTACGGTTAATGATAAAAGCGGGGATTCTACGCAGATGCGAAGAAAGAACGACGCACGTACTCTACACTGACTTGTGAGAGAAATCGTTTGGTAGAATAGTGATCAAATGAATTTTATAGTTACTGACGTACCAAAAACTTGGTTACATTTAACAAAATTTGTTGTATGAAAATAATTATTTGGTTAAGGTTACAAATTGTCAAAACTTTGGTCAAAACAACTATTATATATATTTAGTAACTATCCCTATAAAATTCATTTGATCACTATTCAACCAAACTTTGATTGATTTTACCAAACATTTTTCTCAGTGTATTATTGACATTGTGAGGTTGATTGACCTGCTGAATTCCGTACATTTTATTAGAATGTATGCAATCTTGAAGATTTCTTTTATTGGCTCCAAGACACTTCATTCAAGATATTCTTTTAGCGAACGTATTTCTTTCGTCCTGAATTTTCGTGCGAAAAGTCGTGAGCTAAGTTAACAAGCCACTTCAGGAAAACACTAAAGCCAAACGTGCGAACACGATATCTAACACGACTGATAGAGTGGAGCAATTTGTCAAAGCTGTCAAGGCGATCACTGAATTACGAACGACAATGGAACCACAATGTCGAACGGTTGATTCCATGGATATCGTAGCAGAAATCAAACATCGCTACTCGTCCAAGCAATTGCACACCGGCTTTGCGTGCTTTTGTTCTAATTGAACGTCGAAAATAGATACAATCCTTTCTCCTTGTTCCTCGGGCATCGTGAGGCGCGATCACGATCGACGTACACGCGATGCCCGGCGCATCGAGTGATGCTCCCGTCGATACAATCTGTGCCACCGCTACTGTCGGACCCTCATACGTATTTCAGACCCACCTTGCGCAAAACTAAGCTACTCTCGAACGTAATCGCGCTCTCGACATGTTTTAATTAAAATCTAATCTCTCCCGAGGCGTCTACTTAAAATAGATTGTACTAATTCTTTATTGCATGCGCAACAAAGCGATTTTCGCACTAGATCGTATTATCGCTCATGATATTATTAAGCTGATTAAATGGACTTCTGATCATCGGATGAGTGGTCGCGAAAGTTGATTATACGAATAAACGAAAGTTCGTGTAAGTGCGAATCTATGGCCGGACTAGTGTGAGGGTCGTCAAATCTATTCGTAGACAGGAGCGCAAGTGCGTGTGTGCGTCAGGACTGGGGCATACAGCGAAACGGAGGAACCAATTTGAGAGAAGTGGCTACCAACTAATGGCAATTAGGGATTGTATGAGTGGTCGGTCCTAGCGACGAATGAGCTTGTGTTGGAATTTACGAGGACGACCATGTGACACCAACGTTATATACGAATTGGTTAATTCGATCGCTTTTAACCGATATGAATATCAGTTGATATGAATATCAAATATTCGCTACTAACGGCTATGATAAAACAGGAATATATTAAGCGATATGTAGGCTTGTAATCGCTATAAATGCAGAGTGATTTTGTAATTGCAGAATTGGGTCTCTGTTGATAAATACGATACAGTCATTTGTTACATTTGCGAAATTAAGAAAAGGTAAATTCATTTAGATAGAAAAAGCACTTAATTTCAAATTTGGCAATGGTAATCAACAAAATGGTCGAAAATAATCTCTTTAAAATTTATTCATTTCTTTTTAAGTATTTCTGCATTTTCTTTTTACGTCTGTGCAGACATGACATCAAAATATTGAGATATTTAAAACTTAAAATTAAATCTCTGCTTAAAATTTCTATCGTCAAAATAAAAATTACTGACATCGCTAATATTAACCACGTACAAAAATACGATTACAAATTTGCACTGAGATTTTGATATGATCCAAAAATATACTTGATACTATTTTAATATCAACATTATTACAACTACAAGTTAATCTAAACATAGCAGATCACAAATGTTCCAACGAAAGGAAATCTTGAAATAATCGTGACAATTATAAATTTATGACTAACAATTACGAAAAGAAGTTAAAAACAAGGTATGAAATTTTTTGTAAAACAAAGAAAATTTTTTATACGCACTTTTATTAAGATAAAGGATAAAGAATAAGCCTAATAGGATGAATGACTTGTTTTAGATAACAATCTTGTTCTTTGAAATATACAATAATTACCTCTGAGAATTCAGTGCAATCCTCTCGTCCTCTTTAAGAATTAAATAATTAAAATGTATCGCTGCGCCATGCGAAAAGCAGGATTTTAATCCTGATTTTTGAGCTATCCATCGTTCTTTAATTCCTTTTGTTGTTCGCGAAGCATACTCGTTCAGTCAGGCGACGAAATTTCGGAATGATTTTACGAATATGCTTCCCAGCTTCGGAATTAGATAGTCCGGTTTCGTCGTTATTTCGACCGTTTAATCTTATTCCCGGATTTTTCCCGGTACAAAACTGAGCACCACCGCTTTTGTAGTAACGGGGAGCCGTTTTCACGATTTCACTCGGTAGGCAACTTCGAAACAGTAGCGATCCGAATAAAGTTGATTAAATTAAGATCCGCCATAGCAGAAACTTGGCTATGCGTGCATACATGCTTAACGATATAATTTTATTTATCTGTACAACGTGCATCTTTTTCAAGTGACAAAACAAAGAGAGAAAAATGAAAATTTCAAATACAATAGAATCTCTCATACTATAACATGTACATTACATTATATATGTGCAAGCATCTGTCTTTTTAAATGACATAACACATCTACGAATAATAAATGTGTACATACAACTACATTGCATGCAAATTGCATTTTGTTTTACGTCGAAAAATAGGCTTTTCCACTTATTAAATTGGAGCATCTCTTTTTTTCGTAAATAGAAAAGCCTGAAAAATAAAGAGCTCTATAGTTTACTATAATTACAGGAAAACAACCACATTTTTTTCACTGTTGCAGTGAAACCGTTGGTAGTTCAAATCCTGACGAAGGAAACGAGAGTTTCAGCTGAGAAAAATTACAACGTGGAATGTCGCTCGAGCGGTTCACGGCCAGACGCGGTGATTACTTGGTGGAAAGCAAACAAGCCAATTCTTGAAAAGTCTGACACCGTAAGTTTATTGTTACACTGCTATTGTATTTATTGCATGTAAATTTTATGTTGTTAAAACAAACATATGCTGTACAGCGAAACGAAAATAGACATCATTCTAAAGCGGGATCTCTACGTCATTTAAATATGGAAGAAAGAGCAAACATTCTTGGCTACTTAATAAAAAGTTCCTCTCTCGGGCTCTTTATTTGAAGAAATGTTAAATGCCGACACTTGGTCTGTAACTTTCTGGCGACGAAAGTAAATTTATAATACTCTTGTTATAAAATGATGTTAGTAAAATTGAGAGTGACTAAATTCAAGTATTAGACTTGCGGTATAAATCTTCTTCTTACTTTACTTCGCAGGATATTTCATACGTTAATTTGATTCTTATTTCAGAATAAGGTTACTTTATTACGGTGTGAAATTACCTTTTTGATATAAAATTTGCTAAAAGAATATCTCAACCCGATTAGCATTGCAATAATAACTGTAGATATACTAAGGATTCATATAATCTTACAATTTACAACAATTTTTGAAATCAAAGCTCAATATCGGAGGAGGAAGTGAGCAAAATTGCTCACGCATTCTACGAAAGAGCGTATAGTTGATCCACGATTCTCCCGAGTACTCTAATTCGAAAAAGTTGCGTCGTTTTTATGGTGTCCTCCTCGTCGCGACGTTGGCCGGATGCGAACATTCGTGTCGTCAAGTTCTGAAAACGGTTAGCGGAAAGCATTGCTGAAGTGCGCTGCACAATTCGGGGGAAAATTCTTGAAATCGACGTCCCGTAACTTGCCGCAGTTTACGACGATTCGCCCAGAAGTTAGGACGATGCAGTTATTTCGTTTTTCTTGCGGACGACTTCTCGCGCGCGCGTTCTCCTTTCCCCCTTTTTCGTCCGTTCATCCCATCGCCTCGATCTCCGACATACCTAGACACACTCCTTCCGCAGTGACAGCGAGAGTACAGAAGTTCGCGAACGATCTAGTGGATCTTCGCTTGATAAACTTTCGAGACTTAACTTTCTTTTCCTATTTTCGACGTAGATGCCCGCGTCCATCGCCTGTAGCACGAAATGTTTCAGTAATGCCTGAGAACGCTAAATTTTTAAAGCATCTCTCTGACTATAACTGTCCTCCTTACTTTAGGAAACCATTCTACGAATTCATGCTATGTGCTCCACGAATTTATTTATTTATTTTTACATAAAAATGTATCGCGCGTCGATCGATATTGTGTCGATTTAATAAATGAGTGTCGTTTTTTTTTGTTAACCCTTCCGAATTAATGTATTGTAACATCGTAGACCAGTAATTGAAGTTTAACAATTGAAATAGCAAATATGAAACATTTATCGATGTCTTTGTGATCATTAAATGGTATAGTATCTATAGCGTATATTCATGATGTTGCAATATTCAAGATAATTATGCATAGTTATTACAGCGACATGCCAACCGATCGATATTATAGCTGCGGTTGGTTAACAATAATGAAGCAATAAATGAATTTCGCCATTCGCATATATTGTTATAAATGAAACAACATATAACGTAATTGATCCTAATAACATGAGTTTCCGTAGTAAAATGCAATTTTATCTTGCATTAGAATTATTAATGACTAATGAAAAAAATCACATTATTTTACTTAAAATCTACATAGACCATAGAATATGCATTAAAACAGTTTGAAATTTTTATCATTTCCATTATATTGCGTAGATCACAGTAATACATAAAAGCGTATTAAGCAAGTTACGCTGATGAAGAGTATTCAGCATTTTGATGTGTCATAATTTCACTATGGCAACAGAGCAACATTACTGTTTCATGCTTATATCATATGTTTTTACTGCGCATTATTTCATGATCATCTGCGAGCGAAAATGTTTGAAGCACTCGTGACGACCATTATCACATACACGATAACAATCCAAATCCGGGATGTTTCACAAAAAGTTGTATTACGAATTTTTTCATACTATTACGTAGGTAATTGCATTTGTTCATCGTGAGGTTTTTTTCAATGCGTTACAAATTGAAAACGCTGAACAAATTTTTATGTGGAAAATTTTTTCTCATTTCTATACATGTAATGCGACGAGATGTGAAAGAAAACTACGTCTTTTTCATTTTTTGGATCTTTCCTATCGTAAAATCGCGAAAAAATTAGTCATATCTATATTTTTCTTTATTCTGTATTTTTTTTTGTTACGTTTCGTATTTCAGAATCTGGGACTCGTTATTTTTCGCAATAGCATGAGAAAATGAGATTAATATACCAACATATTTAGTAGTTTGATTTATCTGCGTAGATGCATAAACTCGATTTTAAATTAAACGGTTTTCTCCATATATCCGTGAGGATGCGTTTACATTCTCTTAGAAATCGTGGCTTGAAAATACTATGTCGGTAACATTCGGTCGACGTATGTGAAACGTTGTGACCGTAACGTCAGTACGACCTACCTGTGCGATATATCGACGCCCGTGTGTTGGACTGTCCGGAGGGTTTTATCGGGAAATTCGATCGCGTCGCACTGAGGCGCACTGAAAGTACAACGTAGCGAAGCTTACAAAAAAAAAAATGCACGCGAGATAGGAAAAGCGAGACGGAGAGCGAGCGAGGGAGTGAGGGAGACGATTGGTAGAAGTGCATAAGAGAGTGAGGGACAGCGACGCACCACATTCATCCTGACGAACCATTACTTCCATTCATCGTATTCGCGATACTGATGCGGATACGTGGCTTTTCCGATATATATGCCCGATGGCGCTATCATTAAAATGACATCGTGAAAGGGACGCGGGAGGGACGCGGGTCGTGATGGAGAGAGGAAGCGTCAGCGATGTGACCCGCACCCGCTCCGACCTCCATTTCCCGTCGTTGCTCTAAGCATCATAAATCTTGAAAAACCGTTAATCCCCGGCGCTCTTTTATTTCGGCATCACTTTGGCCTAACAGCTTCCAACGATGTTAAATTAATATTAGCAGCAAACGCGTGACGCCGCATGAAAAATGGAATAGCGCTTTCGACGCAAGAAATGAGAAATGTGCGAATCGTGTAAAGATAGCGGAGTTCGTTAATGGGCTGATTAGTTCATTCGATCGATAGTCCGGTCCACTTTTCAATCCGATTATCGTAAAAGTTATAAATCTCAATTAATTCCGCAAAGTGGATACGTTATGAATACGATATGAACACGGCGCAAATTTTTCCGAATCTCCACTGGGAATTGAAACCTCTTTCGAGGAAATCTAGCATTTCCTTCAAAATCCTATGTTACAGAGCTGTGTGAAACAATGCTCGACTCCCAGATCAATATGTAGAGTCATTATGTTGAAACGTTTGATTTCTGAATCAACTGCGTCACTCGGTCTGCAATACCGGAAAAATCGATATCGAAATCCAATTCATATTTTCAGTTTCGCGTGTCACAGCTATGCGCACGGGGTATACGATATCGAAATCAATGTGCATATTTAATTACAGTATCCGATCGAGAACAATCAGAGTTTGAGCATCCTCAGATTCACGCCAACTATAGAGGACGACGGTAAATATTTGACATGTCGCGCGGAAAATCCTGCTATTCCAGACAGCGCGTTGGAGGACAAGTGGCGGCTTGACGTACAATACCAACCGGTGGTCAGCTTAAGGATGGGCGAAACGCTGAATCCGGATGACATCAAAGAGGGCGACGACGTGTACTTCGAGTGTATAGTGCGAGCAAATCCGAAGGTGTACAAGCTCGCCTGGTTCAAAGATGTAAGTATCGCGAATAACTCGCGTGTCCATCACGATATCCGCACGAGGAAAACGTTTCACGGTATATTTGCGTTTTGTCGTACACCCGCACCGGGTTCGTTCGTTCCCCCCGTCGCTTTATGCAAATGTAATTCGTTCTCCATTAGATAACTTGCGTGCGTACTGCTTCACGCGTTCTTTATTACAGTACAGTTTCCATCTGTTAGTGTGCGCAAGCATTCAAATTACATTATAATTGCAATTAAGGAACACGGACTTCTATTAAATTCAGATTCTATTGCAACGGGCAATTTGTATGTGGTTTCAGGGCAAAGAATTGAAGAATAATTCTACAGCGGGTGTAGTCCTCAGCGACCACTCTTTGGTTCTCCAAGGATTGACTCGTTACTCCGCCGGCGATTACACCTGCCTTGCCGCGAACAGCGAGGGAAAGACGGCCAGTAATCCAGTGTCTCTCCAGATAATGTGTAAGTGAAAGGCATTTAACAATTTCTCGTGTAATTAATAGTTAAATTATCATGATCGAAAATTGGCTCGGGCAAACAATACGGTAATAGCATTGGAGCGTACGTCCTTCGTAAACGGCGTCGGTTCTCAAATTTCCTTTTCGCAGCTACGAGCCCTTCGATAATTACTTAATCGATGGTAAGCAACTTCGCGGTGTGCACGGGGGCAAGTACAGAGAGGCGTTTGTCGAACGCATGAGAAACGAACCCGAGCGACGTTAAGTCGGGGATGAGAAGAGAGGATCGAGGGGGAAGAGGAGTATGGTAGATAGGGTGTATAGTTTTCTGTGAAACACGGAACGCGGGTTATTCTATTAGAATGGTCGGTGTGCCCCTGGTGCCAGCCTGGCGTATCTGCATCTTGTAAATGACCTAAGAGGGAAGGAAGGACTGCGTTGCATATTCAGTGTATGTAAAGCGTAGCTGAATATTCATGTGTGGGTGAACGCAGGCTGGCAATGTGCTAAGCTAGGCCGGAGCAGACGTACAGCGGGGTGTACGTAACCGAAGGAGATCGCGGATCCGTCCTGATGTTCCAAACCCCCCTGCGGAGACGACGATGTCGATCTTTTGCATTCGCATGGGATTTCGAACAATCCGCGATCACGTCACGATATAATATTGCGCATATATACGAGTGACAAGTCGCGTCATGTCATGCAAAAGGCTTTTCCCTTGCGTTCATCTTACTCAAACTGTTTATTTCTCATCTCTTTCATAACGTGACTCATAGCATTATATTACGCGATAAATCCTGAACTGTACGAGCATGTATTCATATTAATAATACTTTATTAGACGCATTAAGATACAAAAATTTACTGCATGGTTTTATTCTAATGTATTTAAATACACACACACACAGACACAATTTAAACGAGGAAGTTTTTAAGAAAAAATAAGATTTCTTACAATACTCATTCTATATGAGTGCATGGGGTAATAAGATACGTAGATTTTGCTCCAAACAACTTCAACTGTTTGCAATGCAAATCATATAAGTACGGAAAGCTTCCCGGTCAACACACATTTGATTCACAAATTTAGAAGTTTGCTAACATCCATTGTTATACATATGTGTTGAAGTACATTCAAATCTTGATAACTTTAAATCTAATAAGACTTAGAAATTAAAATTTACATGCTCTCTATTATAATTATAAGAATTATAAAAATTTATAAGTTTATACAAGAATTATAAGAATTTCTTTATTCTTAGAACTTAATATATTTCTTTGCATTGATACAATTTTCAGCGGTACAATTTATTTCTAAACATTCTTATCTCTATAGTAGGATTAATAGATAAACGAGCATTTGTTGTTGGCCATTGAATAGTTAACAAACACATATAATTCGACTTCCACGGCTTCCAAACATTTATTATGAAACAGTTAATCCGTTTTCACTGGAATCGAGAAAAGAGAGAAAGACGTACTTTTGAATGTTTTACGAGCGAGACAAACATTGACCCAACAATTTGTCTGGTTATTCTGGAGAAAATGCGAAGTTATTCACAAGTTATGTGTCCGTGTGTGTGTAACTTTCTAAAAAATACATCAAATATATCTGCGTTAAATAAAATTGTCTTTCGCCATGTTAAATCATTCGAGTTATAGAACGATGAAATAACGAATTTTCATAAAAATATTATTTTTACGAATGGAAGGTGAATCAAATAAGATGGCTATGTTGAAAGATGTTTAAAGTAAATAAACGACGATCACATCCTTGGTTTATAAAAGATAAGATATACTCCTTTTCTTTTTTCCTCTCTCTCTTTCTCTCTGAAAGAGACGTATCCAAGAAAGCGCCTTGTGGCATTTCGCAAAGTGATTTTCACTTCGAAATACGTCGCATTAAGCGATGAGATCGACCTGATTTCTCCACTACTGTCTCGTATCCGCGAACTTCGAAAGCGGACGTTATTTCAAGGCATCTACGCAAGATATCATCCTTTAGTAAACAGACGTACTGCTCCGTTGATATACGTCGATATACGTATCGCGTAACGCACAGCATCTCTACAACTTCTCATCTTGGCAATTAATTTAGTATCGTATAGACTGTATCAAATTGCAACCAGACAGTCTCTCTATCCGTGATTCCTAGCCTTCGGTCGTAAATCATCACCCCCGCCGTGTGGGACTTCCGCATGTCATGGCCTATCGCAAATACCGGTGTCAAGGGAATTTCCTATTAGACTATCGATCGACCATGCAACCGGCTGAACGGTGTCGAGCTGCTTCTTCTTCCGTTTGACACTCGCGGATCTCTCCGGAATATCGAGCGCGCGCGCGCGCTCGTGCAAGCATCAATGCAACCGTGCAACGAAACAGAGCATCGAATATCCATTTAAATCGTCGTTAGTATTATTCTGTGACAAGAATGGAATGCTGATTGATTTACGATTATATGGAGCGCGACCCGGGAAAACATAAATTAATCAGAATAGCTTTTTATGCTTATCATCGGACAATGAAATTTCTTGGGGCAGAAGAACGTCGACTTGCATACACTTTGTTATACATTAATCTTGACAAGCGGGCCATAAATCACCCTGTACTTCAAACTTTGCGCTACTCCATCGTTGTTCGCAGAAAGGCGACCGTTGGTAAAGTACGACGACTTTGTTTGCAGATGCGCCAGTGTGCAAGGAGGGCAAGAGCGAAGTGGTGGTTGGCGCTTTGAAACAGGAGACCGTGTCGTTAGTGTGTTCCGTAGAGAGCCATCCGGCGCCATTGACTTTCCATTGGACATTCAATAATTCCGGCGAGCTCGTTGACGTTCCACACTCGCGTTACTCCCACGTATCGGCGCCCGGCACACAAGACGGCCAGAAAGAGTACGAGCAGTTTCGCGGGTTCAGACTGAACTACACACCAGCCTCGGAAATGGATTACGGTACGGTAGCATGCTGGGCGAGCAACCAGGTTGGCAAGCAACGAACACCATGCCTTTTTCAGGCAAGTACTTTTCCGCCTGTACCTTTTCGCTTCTTTATGCTTCTTTTCGACGACTTACGCGGTTTCTAACGTGCGAGTCAGAATTTCGAGCTTTTAGCTTAACGCGTGTGCGCGCGCGCGAGCAAATCGAAATACATACGTGCGTATAAATGTAATCTTTTATTGAAATATACATTTTATTGAACTTCCTTTCTCTGCATAATAATAAAGTCTTCAATTTAAAATTGATTTAAATTGTCGACATCATTTCTGTGTAACTAAAAATTAAAAACGAAAAACTTTCTCGCAAAGTAAACTTTGGAAGCGAATAGATGATGAAGTCATATTCTTGAGTTAATTTTTAATTGAACTTTAACAGATGTTTAATTTCGAATTACAAAGATATGTTGAAAATGTTCGAAATGTGATATTATTTTCAGTAATTCTATTAAGAAAAGCATATTCTCAAGCTCAGTAAATAATTTATTATATTGAAATTTAATGGGATAGACTGTGTATTCACTGTGTATTCTATATTTGAAACCTTTTGCGAAAACAATATTATTATTAAACTCAGTATTGCTTTCATGAAATTTATTAGAACATGTGATATCAACTGGAAATATAATATGTCAACGTGACTGAAAATGGACATTTCAAATTTTGGTAAAAAAGAGAACTATACATTTACATTTACATTGTTGTGAATATTATTTTTTGTTATACATATATATAGAATATTTTGATCGTGTGCAAATGTACATAAGCAGAGACCGGATATAGCTTTCTCTAACTTTGTGAAAGTTCTATTTTGATTCATAAAAAATCTCAAAATCTTAGAATTTTCTTCTATAAGACATTGATTTCTTTATTAATATATATAGTTTAGAATTAAAGTCTTGATATTAAAGTCTTTATCAAAAATATCCTGAAACGCATTTTTGATAAACTTTTTAAAATTCTTTTATTTGTAGACATTTTTTTATTTTATGCGCGAGAATTATATAGCTCATATTAGATTACTTAGCACTCTATAAAAAGAAATTCTGCAAGTAACCCTGAAATTCTTACGAGCAATGGCGTGTTATCATTAATCGTAATATAGGACTTTATCTTCATCTGATGTCGAGAGATTTTCTCGATTGATAGGGTTGAAACACGGCGCTCCCTCAATCATTACGTCGGCCACGATTCTTAGCCGTATCGATATATTCGATCTAAAAACGGTTAAATCATCCGCATATACTGCATGCCTCAAATATTCCAGTATTTACACGACGTGCGTCATGTTGCTAGCTATTTCCTTCATAAATTTCATGCATTGTATACTCTGGCATCACTATGCTCCATACATTTTCATTTTGATCGATCGACGGCATCTACAAAGAATGCGGAGGTTGCCTTCTTTGACGATACAAACTGTGCTCGTATTTGACATGCATATGAGCCTTCGAACGTGTGTAAAGTCGTTTACTGCCGCTGCTGGAAAGATCGATCGCGCTTCCCCTATTGTGAAAACTGCACTACATAGAAGAATGAACGATGTAAACGTAGCGGTTAAACTATATTATTAAACTAAACAGTTGTGTGTAGTAGTATTATGTGGTAGCAGTATTAAGAACGCTCGCTCTAGTCTTTTTTTTTTATGAAGCGAAAAATCGAACTGCGCGTTATTTGTAATGCAATAAAGGGCGCATTGGTCGATTAGCGCAAATATACTTTATCTTCGGTCTCTACTTGTTTCAGGTTATAGCTGCGGGTCGCCCGTACGCTCTCCACAATTGCAGTGCCACGGAGATGTCAGCGCCTCTGGACATGGAGGAGCTTGGCACGAAGTCGGGAACCGGGCTGGTAGTCCGGTGCCTGGAGGGTTACGATGGAGGTCTTCCGATATACAGTTATCAGTTGGAAGTCGTGTCCGACGAGGACGGAGGTCCGATTCTCCTAAATAAAACCGTGCCGGCGGGTCCCAACGGGCCGACTTTCGAAGTCGCGGGACTAACGACGGGAAGAAGCTATCGACTTTTTCTCTACGCGATTAATGCGAAAGGGAGGAGCGAGCCTGCCATACTCGAGCCGGTGACGCTGAAGGGTGTCGCTATGTACACAACTGGTGAGTACATTCAGCTTCCTGAGGATACTTGCGTACCGAGATGAGGCAACCTCGAAACTTTAAGTATTTTCTTTTTGCGTTCGTTGATACACATAACGTAATTTAAAATGTCTCATCAAAAATTAAATAATCTAATTTTTGAATTTTAAACAAATACCGACTGCGAGAAAATAGAGATATATAAAGAGCTTCAGCTTGAAACTTTGCAGTAGAGGCAACCGTAATATTCTGTTTGAAATTTTGATAATCGTATAAATGTAACTATTTTTCCCAAGAATGTCGGAGCTCATTCTGAATTTAAGGGAAGCTACGAGAAGTTTCCTCGTTAGCGGAGATGATTATTCTCGTATTACGTGTAAGTGGGGAAGGAGAATGATCTTAAGTCTAAAACGTCTCCGAGCAAAGTCGTAAACGAATCATAAGCGCAATTTGGTTGACTTATAAAGTTACTGGATGAAGAAACCTGTAGTGATGTAAATTTGCGCTATGGTATCACACACAAAGTTCTTTACGATACGCTCTCGACATTATATTTAAATTTCTTATATTATACAAAGTACGGTCGCGTTATACGTCCTTTTCTCGAGAAAGAGACTTATGGCTCGTTAATTGTCTCGCTCCCACATTGCGTGGAACGGATAGGACTTCGAAGTACCCTTGCAAATGAAATATTCACATTGCATACGAAGTAGAGTTTTCACTAACTGCCGGGAATAAAAAAGAGTGATTGCATTGTATTCATCAGCCGGCGACCAAACCAGTTTCCTTTCTCGACTTCCTGCATTTACGCGTCGATCGTCGGTTGCCGCAGCAATAACAATCGCGCTACATTTTTCCTCGTCGGGTCTTGTTGAAAACCGAGCGGAGCGGACGTGCTCTCTGAAAAATGACGCGGCTCTGCCGAAAAAA